>LIEC01006236.1:0-16938 GCA_001925005.1 Drosera capensis
CCCTAAACCCTAAACCCTAAACCCTAAACCCTAAACCCTAAACCCTAAACCCTAAACCCTAAACCCTAAACCCTAAACCCTAAACCCTTAACCCTTAACCCTTAACCCTTAACCCTAAACCCTAACCCTAAACCCTAAACCCTATAACCCTAACCCTAACCCTAACCCTAAACCCTAACCCTAACCCTAAACCCTAAACCCTAACCCCCAAAACCCCAAAACCCCTTGAACCCACCCGAACCTCAAAAGCCTGGGAAAACTTGCGTCAATGAACCCGGAGCGGTTCGGAACCGATGACCTCTTGCTCTGGAATCAAGTGCTCAACCACTTAGCTATGGAGAGATCTAGGTTCGCTGCCTCCTCTATTCTTTTAATACCATTTATAAGTACCTCGGGAATCCTTTACATCCCATCCCTCTACGTCCTCTATGGCTCCACAGAGGTAATTGATGTTTTGTGTGGATTCCGTATGGAGGGAACAAAATTGTGTTAAGGGGAATTTGAGGATGGATTTCGGTACGAAATGAACAAAATTGTTATAATTCAATATAAAAAATACAGAATAATAATGAAAAAGATGAGTTCAATTAGTTGGGGCTTGATGGATAGGATGATTGTTGGGGAAGAGATAAGTGGATTGGTAGGGTTGGAGTGTATGTTGAGTTATTTTAAGAAAAATATGATTAAGTTAAAATAAAGATAATATAGGAATTTTAGATATTGGATAATTGAATATTAAGATATAAATTAAAACTCTATTATATACATCATTTTGTTCTTGGTGATCTATTGTTTGATAGCTGTTTAAAATGGTTTCGTTTGCATTATTTGTGGAAAATATGTAGTACACAAATATCGAATTGTTGTTGCTGCAGTAGCGTTGCACCCAATTCTGAATTATGATTAAGTACATCAAAATTTATAAACTAATGATGTATGTGAGAACTTCTCTTATTTCTTATGACTAAGATAGAAAGTATATTTTTTGTCTGATTGAGATGTTGGGTTCAACAACAGTGACGTCATATATATCATTAATAGATAATAAAAAGTCGGAACGTTTCAAGATTGTTTTTTTTTTTGTTTTTTTTCCTTTTTAGGTTTTATTTTACAATTTGGGGTTTTTTATTTGTGTAGGATTTGTATTTATTTTTAGTGTTTTATTTAGGGTTTAGGATTTTGAATTTTTGAATTTTAGATTTTAGGTTTTGTGTTATCCCTTTGTGTTTCACTTTCTATGCTCTCCTCCTTGGGGTTTTCTCTCTAGCGGAGTGCTAGTCTTCCTTCAGAGAGAAACTTGTTAAAATGGGGGTGATCCTTTTGCCTGCGCAATAGAATGGACAATGGAAATATGGTACAATGTCGGGCGCCGGAACCATTGGTAAACGAGTGTGTTGATGAGATGGGGAGGAAGCTATGCTCACGGAGGAAGAGAGAGATTCAGTGAATGTAGTGGACGCATTACAACATTGACGGATAAGTGGCCAAATTACTGTCAAAGCGGAGCGTCTCGGTGGCAACGCCCAAGTCTTCAGTCATTAAAGCTTGGGCCACATAGGGCGGCATGGAAGGGAAAGCTATGGGGAACAATATGCTTGTCTTCAAATTTGATAAAGACAACGATCTCGAAAGGGTCATGCATAGAGGACCGTGACATTATGATAATCAATTGCTAATCCAACAGAGGTATGAGGATATAAAACGATTTTCGGATTATGAGTTCAATAAGATAATCATATGGTTGCAGTGCTTAGATCTCGCGTTGGGTTGGTTGAAAAAAGAAGTTGCAGAAAAGATGAGAGAGACAAGGCGAGCAAGGTATTGACAATCGATGTTGACAAGAGAGGTGAGGCAAAGGGAAGTTGCCTAAGGATCAAGGTTGAGTCGGATATCTCAAGGTGTGACAGCAAAGGGTGCGACCCTTAGGGACATCAACCTTAGTTTTGAATATTCTGGTTTTTATTGTTTAGATGTTTTTCTTTTTTCTTTTTGATTTTTACTTGTATAGCTTTATTTGGACTGTTGGATCTTATCTAACGGTCCATATAAAGTGATAGTAAAGGGACGTCACATGCTTCGACAGTCGGGGATCTACTTCCTTAGGCCTCAACTCGAATTGGATGCAGTCATGATGATGATCGTTGGATTTTTTATTCAACAATTTTGATTTGTTTGATAGATTATAGTGTGTTTTTATTTTTTATTCAGTATTTTATGGATATAATTTTTTTATGATTTTATTTTAATTAAATTTTTTTCAATCTTATTTTTTTTATGTTGATATTTTCTAAATAGAGTTTTTTTAAGATTTATTATAATATCCAAAAAAACCAAAGCCTTATATGAGCACTGTACCCAATCCGATTCGAGAATTGGGTTTGAGATGGATACGGAATTTCGGGTTCCGATATGAGCACTGTACTCCCCGGCCCCATTGGCTATTGCCATTCCTAATTCGGAGGGTTGCGGAGTTGAGCTGAGAGAGAGAAAATGGGGGCATCTTCGTCGACAGAGCAAGTGCCGGTGGAACAAAGAGAGCTGGAAAGGGAAGCTGCTTCAATGGGAGTTCTCCCGATGCTTGAGAAAGCCTTCTCCACGCTATCTTCCCCTCTTTCCAATTCCATCCCACTGGCTTCTCTCCATGTAAGTACCGAGAAACCCTACCCATGATGAAATTATAACATAATTATCACACTCCTATTTGTTATGTTTTCTAGCCCTAGTAGTAGCTAATTAGACAATCGGTGAACTTGCTCACGATTCACTCTCTGCAGTGGTAGGAGTTTGAAAGAGTTTTGTAATAAACGCATAGGCTAGTTGGCAGGTAAGCTAGACAACCGAAGAAGGATAAAGTTCTTGTCGGATCCAATGACAGTAACTCACTTCTTCAAATGGGTATGGTTCTACTGCGCTGTTTATGATTCAATTCGTAGAGTCCTCATAGCGTTATATGTGCATGATGCGAATGTGTTCCTATTAGTTATTCTCTGGGCTATGTGTCAAGACTACTAATGTTCATTTTGTTGGTATTTATCTTCTTTCAGCAATGTTTCCGTCTAAAATATGGTGAAATAAGTTGCCAAGGAACAGATTCGCATAAATACTTGACGAGCTTGTTGGATCATTTCGGCCCAGCTGTAATCGATTTACATTTTACTTCTCAAAACGGAGGAGGAATCAGCTGGATAGAGTTTCTGAGAGGGTATATGAGGTGTTGTGGGCGGATACCAGCTTCTTCGTCATTGAATGCTTTGTTCAAAGTGAGTGCTTTGTCCGCCGAGAAAGCTGGATCTTCTCAAAAGTTACAATTTGATTCCGGTGAAGACGGTGGCAGCAAGGTGAGAGGTTCAATTACACCTGTTGAGTTGGGCATGATTCTTTGGCTCTGTTGGATGATGTCGTGGTCTGCCAGAAGAAGCTCAAACTGTGCAACGACAAAAAACGTTGTCTACCTTCCCGATGTAAATTCTTTGGTGGCATCAGCAATTGTGTGTTGTGCTGAAAATGGCAGCTCTGACTTTGATGCTTGGCGCTCGGAGGTGTTAACATTCCAGGTTGAACTTGATGCTGCAAAAATTCATTCATGGACATTGACAACGGTGCCAAATCTTGCAGGCTGCTTTTCGCACTTTATCCATTCAACAATCGAAAAATCTGCAAGATTTGAGGTGCTGAATTCATCTATGTTTCCTTCGTTTGATCGAAGTGAGTAGTATCTTAACATGTACAGGAAACTAATAATTTCTTCTTATCAAGTCAATCCATAAAGCGGTCTCTTTTTTTTCCTATTTAAAATAATAAGTTTATTTACAAAGTTATGGAGGGGATGTATCAACATAATCCAGATTCCTGAGCTTCCTGCCTAACCATTAGAAACCTAAGACCTAAGTTTTTATGCAAAGTTACATACACACATTCTACAAATGTTACAAGAGTTTTTCCCAGAATGGATAAACCATTACATACACAAATGGTTACATGACTCAAGAAGTATGAAAATATACAAAACAACTTAGCCATCCAACCTAATATTCCAGTTGGCCAGTAGTTTCTTCTCATCCTCATTGAGGTGCTCTTTCCTAACATAAGCAATATCCATACCTGTTTTGAACAAGTAAGTTTACATGGCATGTTTACATGGCTTTACTACTCGAAAACTGATGGCATTCTTGTGCTTCCAAATGGTGTAAACAAGGCTGCAAAATAGGAGCTGAATGATAGTCCTTGTGATCCTCTTCGTCTTGAGTGCTTGGTGCAATGCCTCAAAGTATCCAGTGCAGGAGTTTCCAACAGAAGCAGAGTTTCAAGAAAAAGCGAAGTTTTCAGTGCAGGAGGTAGACACAAAATTAAGAGCACAGTTTTGCCGCCACTCCTGCATCAAATGATTAAGAAAAGTGCAGGAAAAGAATAAGTGGTCATGGGTCTTTATTTTCTTCTACAGAAAACACATAGAGCATCATCCAGTAAGCTTATTCTCATAAGGCGATCATGGGTATAGTGTCTTTACCGCACCACTAGCAAAGTAATGAAGGCATGTCTTGGGATGTTTTCTTTGAACCAGATAAGCCTGTGCCAAAATATCTTTGGAGCCCTTTCTCGAAGATGACTCCATGCGTGGACATTTGAGAATCCCCTCTTCCTCCCATCACCCCAAAGACATACATCTATCCCTCCATGGATAACATGAAGAAGAGAGCCATGAAATAAGTCTAGAATAGATGAAGGCAGATGCCAAGATGAGTCATTAATAAAGGAGTGCAGTGTAGTATCCCTTGGGATTCGAGTGTTGTAGATAAAGAAGCTAGAGACCTTTAAATACAGGGGACGCAAAGACGATTAAGAGTCATACCATAGCTTAATAGATTGTCCATCCCCAATGTTCTAACTGATTTGTTGCTGAGCCAATGGTCTAAGCCGCAACAACTGTCTCCAGTTCCACGATCCAGTCTTTAGAATTTTCATGGACCAAAAGTTGGCATTTCGCACAAGATTAGCATGTACTCAGTCAGTCCAAATGGTCTTCTCCCCCGAGGCAAGACCTCAAATATGTTTCAACATAACTGTTTTGTTTCAGGTTGGCAGTCGATGAAGCCCAAGTCCTCCTTCCTTCTTAGGGAGACACACATTGTTCCAAGCAACCTTCGCACCCGCAGCGTCCAATGATGGGTCCTTACACAAAAACCCTCTGCATATATTTTCGATCCCAAGCAGCACACTCTTAGGCATCAGAAAGACTCCAGATTAGGATACTTGAATGGATTACAGCACAGACTTAACAAGTAATAACCTGCCAGCATAGGACAATGTTCGATTTGCACAATTAGCAGCTTGTTTAGCAATTTTGTCAAGCAAGGGTCTACACTCTCTCGTTTTTAGCCCCTTCGTGGTAAGGAGGATGCCCAAGTATCGTACTGGAAAAGGTCCCTTACCAAATCCCCAAATATGTTGAGCAGAATCAATGATAGAGGTTTTATCCTCCGTCACAAAGAAATCACTCTTAGAGGGATTAGGATGTAAACCTAAAACTGAGGAGAAGAAGTCAACCCCTTCCTTAAGCAGCTTTATAGATTCCAAGTTACCCTTCGAGAATAACAATACATCATCAGCAAAGAATAGGTGGGATAGAGCGGTTTTTTTGCGTCTCCATTGGAACTTGAATCCAGGTTTATTAATCTGAGAATCAAGAATTCCAGAAAATACCTCCATAGTCAAGAGAAAGAGATAGGGGGTAAGTGGATCACCTTGTCTAAGTTCTCTTCCTGCTCAGAAATAACCATGAAGTTCTCCTTTCACATTGACAAAAAACTGGGCACTACAGGTAAGTTTCATAATCCAGGATATGAGCTGCTGTGGGAATCCAAAATTTCCAAGGACCTGCTCCAGAAACTGTCAGGTAAGAGTGTCATAAGTTGCATCATATCGACCTTGAAAGTTATTCTCGACAAGTATGGTTTCAGATGATAACCATGGAGAAGCTCTTGAGCTAACAGTATGTTATCATTGATCTTCATGCCTTTCACAAAAGCACCATGCGAAGGAATAATAAGAAGAGACAACACATTGGCACATCGGTTAGCAAGAAGTTTTACAATACACTTGTAAATAATGTTGCAACAGGAGATCGGTTTGAAATCGATGATCTGAGTAGGATTGTAACATTTAGGCACCAAGATAATGACAGTAGAGTTGGTCTCCCTAAGCATCCTGTTGTTCTGAAAAAACTCCTGAATAGTCAAAATCACATCACTCTGGATTATATCCTAAACATCAATAAAGAATTTCACTGAAAAACCATCAGGATCAGAAGATTTGTTTCGAGCAAGGAAGAATAGGGTTTGCTGGATCTCCGTTTCAGTTAACTGGGCAGTAAGCTGCTCCTTGAAGTCTTCTGGGATCGGCCTCTTCACAAAAGGCATGAGATTAGGTACAGAATTGGCTTGTGGTTGGGCTTTCATAAAGGAGCAGAAATGGTCCACAATGAACTCCTGTAAATGACCTTCTTCTTGAACTATATTCCCTTCCTGACTAACCAGCTCTGAAACTTGTTTCCTGTTTTTCCTTCATAGTTGTGGAAGAACCTGGTGTTGTTATCCCCCTCCTTCATCCACTGAACTCTGGATTTCTATTTGTAAAATGACTCCTCCTGCCGTCTTAGCTGAGAGAACCTTATGACCGTGTCTCTTTCCTTTCAGCAATGCCTCAAGAGTTTGTTGTGTCATCATCATATCTTCTGTAGCAATCTGAACTTGTAGCAATCTGAACTTGTCTGGATATGTCATGGAAATGCCTCTTACTGAAATCCCTAAGACTCAGCTTGACAGCTTTCAACTTCTTGTAGAGTCTGAACATTACACACCCATAAACAGATATCTGCCATGCATCATAAATAGTAGGAAGGAAGTCCGTATGCATAGACAAAAAATGGTAGTACTTGAACGGCGTTTTTATTTTTCTGCCCTCATCAACACGAACAACTACAGAGAAATGATCAGAAATCTCTGGGGGAAGAAGTCAGCTTCAGAGAAATTGAACTCAGTTTGTCATTTGGAATTGCACAGCACTCTGTCAATTTTCCTGTGGCAAGCATGTTCTCCTTGAGTTCTGTTAGTCCATGTGAACCTGCATCCTCTGTATCTAAGATCATCAAGTGCAATATTTTCAAGACAAACAGGAAACTCATTAAAGGATGGAAGCCATTTATCCGTATCTTCCTTTCTATCAGCTACCTCTTTAATTGCATTAAAGTCCCCAAAAATCATCCATGGAACACCATCAAATACCTATCCCTTGTCTTCAATATTAGTCCACAAAGATCTTCTCCTAACAAAAGTGTGTTCAGCATAGATAAAAGAGATGATAAACTCTCTACCCTGCTCGTCGTACCTTATTCTTTCATGAATGACTAGGCCTGAAGTACGGAAAGGAATGAAGTCAAGGACTTAAGGATCCCACCCGACCCATAACCTTCCTTTATCAGAACAAGAATAGTTAGCATATGATTTCCAGGTTAGAAACATTGAAGCAAAAGTATCTGAATATTTTTTTTCCTTCACTTTGGTATCCAGGATGACAAACAAACTCAGCTTTCTTCGTTTCACCAACCTGCAGACTTCTGTTTTCTTTATTGGGAGTCCTAGATCCCTCACATTCCAAAAACCAACAAACATAAAAATTGTACAGATTGTTAGGAAGTTCTGACTACCTTCTTCGAGATCTAGTTGTAGTACTAGACCTCCCCTTTGCTCTTATGTTTTTTGGTTTTTTTGCTGTAGGACTAGTCTCATTGTCAGAAGCAACCCCCAAGGATTTCGGTGCTGTACTAATCAAGTCAGCCACAATCTGGTCCAACACAGTGTCTTTCCTTAACTGTGATGTAGGAGAATTCCCTTCAGTAGGAGCTACTCCAGTTGTAAACTCAGGCTCTGTTTCTGGACTTGTATCCATGACCTCTGTGCTCTACTCATTATCCTCGCATTCATCATTACTCAACACTTTAGAGCTCTCATCACTGTCATTGATGTCCTCGTCTAGTGTCGCTGGAA
This sequence comes from Drosera capensis, assembly GCA_001925005.1. Lineage (NCBI taxonomy): Eukaryota > Viridiplantae > Streptophyta > Magnoliopsida > Caryophyllales > Droseraceae > Drosera > Drosera capensis. Next base: position 8,043 of record LIEC01006236.1, read on the forward strand.
CCGGTTTTGGGGTATTTGGCGGGTTCTTCTCTGCGATCACAATCTCATTGGAGGCTTTTTTCTTCTTCCGTACCAATGTGAATCCTTCATCATCGGTAGGCGTATTGTCAACAACGATATTCTTGTCCTTGTCGCCAACAGGAGCAGTAACAGTGGCTGCAGTCGTAGGTGGCCTACAGATATGACTGAAGACCTGGCACTTTGGGCAAACCTTCGGCTTCCATTGGTAGTCGACCTTCAGGGGAAGGAAAGTATTCCCCAGCTTCACATAGACCTCATCAGGGAGGGCTTTATCTGCGCAACACAGATTCTTGCGAATGCGATCTTGGTCATGCTCTTCGTAAAAGAATCCGTATAGAGTGGTTTGTCTATGAGGCTAGCAATGCCACTCAGTTCCGAGCTCGTCCACAATGCCAAAGGAATATTATGGATCCTCATCCATAAAGGCACCTTGTCGTGGGCCTTCTTGCACAAAAACAGCTCTGGAATCCATTGCTGCAGTATAATGAGCTTTCCAGCAAATAATCATGACCCTTCCTTCAGTATCATTTGCCTCAGGTATGTGAAAGTAATAGAAACCAGACGCATCTGTCATCACATCTTCCAATCCTAGCTTGCGCCATGCGCTCTTTGCGATCCTCTCCACGGTCATCACAGGCAATTTCCAGGAGATGAAATAGCCTACCAAATAGTTGCCTCATTTGCTCGTTGCTTCCGCAATGACTTCCTCCGATTGTTCGAATATCATTCGACAATCCTCACAAGCTGGTTCGACGAAGCCGAGTTTTATCTTTCTGCCCAGTGAATTAGAATTCAGCATCGATACAAAGGTTTGTCTTTGGCTAAGGGAACCTTGCGTGCCGGGTTGCGTAGCGTCAAAGTTTCGTATCAGAGCACGACTTTGACCTCGACTTTGCGGCCTGAAGTGGGTAGGTTCAGGGCGTCGAGATGCATTCCCAGCCTAAACAGTACACGCGGAGCTCCCAAATTTGTAGAGAGATAAAGCTCTGATGAGAGAGAAAGTGTTTTTGACAATATAAAATGGTCTCTTTTTATCCTTATACGACAAAAAAAAAAACATTTGATAGGTTCATACTTCATATCCTTGAGCAGGGGAATGAGACAGGGACTTTGAGCTCTTCTGATGAAGATATGTCATCTCCTTTCCCATATGAACGTCATCTTCTAACAAGTGGAAGGGCATGGGGAATATCTCTTTCTCAAAGGGGAGATCTAAGTGAAGAGATTCTGAAAACATGCTTCCCTTGCAAGCTCGATTTGGTCGAAGAAAGTCTCCTTTACCGGTATGTCATCTTCATCTTGGCCCTCGGGACTTTTGACTTTCCTAGCTAAAAGCATATTTATTTCTCTGCACTGTCAATTTTAGGAATTAATGAAGATTACAGTTTAATTTCATAATATTCAAGGCAAATTTGTCAAGGTTTGTAATATGGTTTCGAAAAATGACATATAGGTTGGCTTTAATTTGTACGCTTGTCTCATATCTCCATTGCTTTTTTCACGAATCAGCCCATATACTCCGCATTGCAGTCATTTAGGAAAAATGTTCGATGACAGCTTCTTATGAGACAGGATTTTATGGTCTAGAATGTATTGCTCCAACTCCTAGCGTTGTTCTAGTTCTGGTGTGGTAAATGTAGGCTTATATTCCATTCGTCTCGTAAATTCTAAAACACAAGGACATTACGCCATTGTAGATGTGAGCTTTGACTTATCATGTATATCTTTTCAATTTAGAGGGACTTTTTAGTGATAAAGGCTCGGGTCGAAAACACAATTGATAGGAATATGCTGAATGAATCCAATGAGTAAGCAATTTTTGTTAGTATTTTTTTTTTATTGTTGCTCAAGTATATAGATTACACGGAGAACTGATATTCAATGCTGGCATTAATGTCCAGAATCTGCTATCTGTGTTGAACTTTTGCAGTTCATCCCTCCATGGCAAAGGGCTCAATAGATTTTGGTCAAGTACTGAAGGTTATCTTGGACCCTTGCTAATGTTGATATCAGCTTATTCTACAGAAGGTTCTGAAACTGATCCTAGCGGGAGGAAATGGATCATTGGTGCACTGACAGAGCAGGGTTTTGAAAACAGAGATGTATTCTATGGAACAGGAGGGCATCTATTTGCTATATGGCCTGTCTTCCATATCTTCTCGCCATCTGGTGTGTTGTCTATTTAACAGAATTTTCTATCAAAATCAAAGTCTGACTATTAGATTCAACTTATTGAAAGAAAAATAATAAACTTCTTTTGACAGGAAAGCTCTTCGAAGTCTGAATGCCATTAGTCCTTGTTGCTATTAGATTCAACTTATTGAAAAAAAATTACTCTAATAAACTTTTTTTTACAGGAAAGCAGAAGAACTTCTTATATAGTCGCTTGCGTCCTGTGGGCAAGGTATATGAGTCTCATCAAAAGCCTGCTGGAATTGGCTTTGGGGGAACAATCAAGGATCACAGAATATTTATTGATGAAGAGTTTGAAAGAGCAACTATACGGCATCATGCAGGTGACAAATCTTATCAGCCAGGGCCTCTTGTTCCTAACCAGGTAAGTCACTTGGAGTTAACATCATACTTGCAGAAAGCAAAAAAAAAAATTCTGTTTGTTCTGTGGGTATAATATATAAGGCTTTATCTTTCCTGACAGATGCATTCTGAATGTTCATTTGAGTGCTTGTGTTCAAAGGCGTATGCATATCTTGCCAAATGTTAGGAAACAAAAGTTGATTGTTGTTGGGGCTTCTTCTTTTTTTTCCCCCACATTCTCGTTGGCATGGTTTGCTACCGTTGTTTTCTTATTCAATAATGATGTCTGTTACTGCAATCTCATCGACGATGTGGTTTTCAAAAAACAGCCAACGTCTGTGGTGATTTATTTCCCTTCCTGACCTTTGACCAGGGCTTTCTACCAGTTGAAGCATCAGTGATAGATGTCGAGGTATGGGGCTTGGGCGGCAAAAAGGCCAAGGAGATGCAGATGTCATATAAGAAGAGAGAGCACCTATTCACGGAGCAAAGGCGCAAGGTACCATCTGGCTGGATTATTGTAGTCTGTTTCCTTTTGTGTTTCAATTACCTTATTGAAATCGTATTAATGAAAAAGATGTACTTGTATTCATAGGTTGACTTGAAGACTTTTTCTAGCTGGGAAGATTCGCCCGAGAAGATGATGATGGACTTGGTATCTGATCCAACTGGAGTTCAACGTGAGAAACGTTGAGTTTAATGCTTTTGAGTCAGATACGGAACTAATCAGGTTTAGTATAATGCTTTGAGCCAACTCCAAGAATCAACGTTTAGAACTCTTCTGGAAGCTCTTTGACCAGATCTGATAAATAAGAGCCAAAATCTTCATTTCTTGTCTTTGTTTCAAGAGGAGAGATATACTGGTGCTATCTATAGCAGTGATTTGCATAGCTTTTAGCATGTTTATGTTGGAAGTTTATGTAGGGTGGTATGAATTTTTGCAGAGAAATCCTGGTGGTATTCAGATACGGGATTGGGTTGATTATAAACTGTCTTGAGAGAGCATTGATTCATACAAATCTTTAATCCCATTTATTATATTATTCATATACTTCACATTATGTTCATACAAAATACTACTTATGGCTATTTTCATTTATTTTAGACCACAATGAAAATATAAGCCCTCACACAAATCCAGTTTTTAAAAATAAAAATAAAAATAAAAATAAAAAAACCCGTTAATTGATATTTTTTGAATTATTTTAATTTTTTTAATATTTTTGTGTGTGGGGTTACAACTTGTTTGGCTGCATCAATTGCAGTCCTCTTATTCCCAAATATAAAATATGTAAAGAGTTTTATGTGATGAGGCTGAACTATTTAAATAGATATTGTTGTATAAATGTAAGGTCCCGAAATCCGACATATCCGTCACATGATGTTATGTCGTGATAGACTCAATTTATGACAATATCAAGTAACCCAAACGGGTTTGCAGGTATAGAAGCTAAGAAAATCTATCAAATCATTATCATTATAAACTCAGATGATGTTATATAAATTCAAATTATATTATATTACTTCACAAATATATTGTCCAAATGTCTACAAGTGGTTCCCAACCAAATTAACTGCATGCATAGAATCTCACTCAAGCGTTTCAATATTGTCCTATAATGAATCTCCAAATAAAACACATAACGAGTTAAAAATTCAGCAATCAAAAATATATATGTATTCTATTTGCACGGTACTCTCCCTCGATGAGTACCTATAAAATATTTTCTAATAGCCATAGAAAAATATGGACATAATATCAAACTATACATGTAATAATAGCCTATACGCTTTTTGTTCTTTTTTATAGTCTTTTACTTAACTATCGGAAGTCCGTGTTTCGACATGAATGATATAATTCAATAAGGACAAAAAAAACGTTTTTTAGCTGATCTGGATCAAGTTCTTAATCACATATCATCCACCAAAATCATTTGAAAACCCGTTGTCTTTTGTGAAACTCTTTCTTTTTTTTTCATAAATATTGTGCGTGATTTGACTTCGCGACCCAAAATCACTACGTCTTTTGCATGTATTTCGATTTGTTAAACCCTCACTTACACGTCGAAGGACCCCCTATAGAGGACAACCATATACCCAATCGGCCGAAGTTTTGCCCCACGATTTCTTGTCACTACACATACGAAAAGAATCACACTTGTTCTCTTACTAGTTAGATTTAACGTCTGGTCCAGTCAAATTCGCATTAAACACTTGTAGAATCAAAGAAACTGATCCTGAAAGATCCACTATGACTTCATCGAAGACAACAGACTTATTCGATTATATTTACTTTGTTATTATGTTTGTTGTAGTGTTCCTTAAAACCGCATTTCCTTTACCATTATACATGTATAACATAATCATCATAAAGATTACATACCATTCTTTTTCATTTATGTCTTTCACGATATTACATCATACTAGATGTACCGTTTAATTAAAAGTACATTTGCATCATATTAAATGTTTCAACCTTTGGGACGGGTGTCCTGACTTCTGAAATGGACGTCATGGTCTCTGGAACGAGTGTCTCGGCCTTTGGGACGGGTGTCATACATTCTGCTCAATATGATTTTTCGACGTATTTAATTCTATAATTTCTTTTATATATATTCAAAAAATTATTTTTATAAAATTTTACATAAACTACATTTTATAACCTTTCCATAAAATCAAAGTTCTCATCATGAAACCTTATCAATAATTATAATTTATTCGTTCAAGTTTATAATTCCTGCTAATTTGATATTTCTTCATTAATCAACTCATAAATCTTTACATATAGTTCCAAATTAAGATTTATAAACTGTTCTGAAAATTAGACTTCAAGAGCTTTTCATTGATATAAGATTCATTTTTTAACTCTTATTGAGTGACTCTTAATTAAGCTACAAAGTCAGTTCTATAACCAGTTTTTACAGATTGATATATCTGAATATTTTGATTTATATCTTAAGATTCACAATTTCAAATCATGATCTTTCAACTTCATTGGAAACTAGACATATAAGGCTTCATTATATATTAAAATTAAAATTTATTTCAAAGTCTATCATTTTCCATAGACACATACAAACCAGAACGGATCGGAATGAAGTTTGGTTACCTCTCGAACCTTTTTTACATTTGAGACTTTGTTTGATGATAAGTCTCACTCTACATGTCGGATCTTTACACTGTTAGATTCGTTGGGTTCCTGACTTCGCCCCGGACGTCGTGGTTGTTTTGGATTAGAGATATGATAAGTTTAGAGTAAGATCCGATCAAAAGAATGAGTTTTGAAATGATAACTGTGTATGAAACTTAATTCGTGATATTTGTTTAGGATATTATAATATTTTTATATATCGTATTTATAAAAATCTCATATAATTTTATCTTCAAAAATTATTTCGTTCGGATCGTAACGTTCATAACACTCTATTTAAACGTTTTATCGAAAAAAATATTATTTTCGAGATTAAAAATTTTGCAATTGTACGTGACTCTCTTAACTCTGTAACGTTCGTTATGTGCATCACATTTTATAACTTTCGTTACTTATTGTGATTTTAATCCCATCTATTCTAAACATATGCTTAACATTTTTTTTAAAATATTTATTCATCCCAAAATTCTCGGATATTACAATAACGATATTAAACATGGCAATGAAACAACATGTTAGGGTTCTTTTTTATACAAAAAAGAATAAAGAAGGATGAAATAAACATAACAACGAAACAACACAGAAAAAATGATGAGATAAGCATAACATTGAAACAAATATGTTACGGTTAATAAAAGATCCTTGCATCTCGTAGACATTAGATATAAAACCATAAATATTGTGTGAAAAGAGATGCATTTGTAAATGTTTTGATAATCAAGAGATTTGGATGATTAATATATTGAAATATAATTAATTGAATATGGGTTAAACAAATCTAATAAATATATGATCAATAAAAATTGATATCAAAACATAACAAACTTTGATATCAATAAACCTATATCTTTGTGAATTTTCTTCAAAAATTGCTACTCGCCCCCTTCAAACCCACACTTGCGCTCAAAGGAGGCATGCGCCCGCTAAAATGACAATCTTTTTAACTATTCATTCCACAACATTAGCGCTTCAAACGTATAAACCCCTAAACCCTAACCTTGTACCCTAAACCCTAAATAAAAACTAGAGAGAGGAGGTAAGATTGAAAAGAAGAGAGGGGGGGAGGGATACAAAAAAGCAAAGAGAGGTTTCATCTATAAAAATGCTCAAATTGAACAGCACTGTGCATATGGCTTGCTACAGAGTCTCAGCAACGCTCAGTCATTGCATAGAATGAACCGTAAAAAAGACAATGCCAACTCCTCGCAGATCACAACACGATGAATGCTGGCGGTAAGTGAGCTGTAATCTGTTTGTTGTTAGGTACAATATCAACTCTGTGACTGTGAACCTCTTATATCCCTATCCTCCAATATTTTAGTTCTCTTGGTGGCTTGCGTCTCCGAAGAGATGCCACCGACCCTTTGCTGAGGTGATGGATCATGCTGATACATACAATTGGCTCCGTGGCGACACCCTTTTAAACTATTGAAGAATATGCAAGGTTTCATGATCTTAGGTCTATAATCCATAGGGTTTGGACTCCTTGCCATAAGATCGTTACTTGACCCGGGAAGCTGGTTATACGAACCAATAAATACAGGTGGGAGAGTCACTGGCTGCTTCTCTCCACCATGTTGCTGAATCAAGCTCTTAAAGTAATTTTTATCCTTCGCCAGAGAAGCACTTCCAGAATGTGCATAGGGAACTACTTGGGCTACTCCACTCACAGGAACACTCAAGTTGCGTGGAAGGGCATGCGTTGTGCCATTCATATGAGAATGAACTGGCCCATTGGAAGCAACTAGTGAAGCAGATGAACTGCTTTCTATCTTGCTGAAGAACGGGAGAGGAGTAGGATCACCAATGGGCGCTGTAATTGGCAGTTGTTGGGGAGCCATTTGCCATGCCTCCAAAGAAATGGGTGCGTTTTCCGAGCTGGAGCTGGCACCTTGATGTTGAATTAATTCCTCCAAAAATTTTGGGTTACCTAATACCTTTGCAAGCAAGTCATGGTCTATCAAGCTCCTTGTTTCGTTACTAGTTTTCATTAAACCAGCAGCCGCAGTTGAGGCAACACATGCTAACTCCATTTTACCATTGACTTGGCTGTTTGACATCATGCCTACCCCTAATTTTCCATTTGCATGAGCGCCCACAGATTGCGGTGAAGTACTCTCACTGGAGGAAGACAAGCTACCACGAGACAATCCGGAGGCTGATGGGCTAAATGAGGCAGTAGCAATAGAAGCATAACCCGGAGGAAGATCTTCTGTTGCATCCTCCTCCTCCTCAATAGGAGTAATGGAGACTAAAGGAGTTTCTCGATCATCAGGGAGAGGATTCGCCTTATCCAGGAAATCAACAGCGCTGTAGAATGCGATAGTTAAAGTTTCAGAAGATAAAACAGGGAGAGCGAATTAACGAGTCAAATTGAAATTAGAGACAGAGTCCTCGGGAGATGGAGAGAGAGTCCAACTTTGGGGGAATGGCAGAAGGGCGTGGATAAATTGCTTCAAGGACCCTGATTTCTCGCTCGTTCTCATTTTCCACTTCTTTGCTTTCCTCCCCTGCCACTACGTGCCACCTACTATTTAATATAAACTGAAGAAGGAACATCATTTAACATAAATTTCATATGAAACTAGATAGAAAGAAAACAATAACAAAAGCAACTTACCCTAGGGGGGCATATCCATTTTGCCAGAGGAATCTGAGCCAACCTATTTTTCAGCTGGATTGCAGGACTATATTCTTCAAATCCTGGTGGCAAGCTGTCATCAGAAACTAACCCATTTGAATGCAAAAGGTAAGATGCTTGTGAAATACGAGGTGTTCTCTTTGCTTGAAGATGATCTTGAGCAGCGAATCCAACTTGCGAAGGAGGATCTTCTAATAAAAATAACCGCACCTAATTCAAGGGCATCGGCAGATGCAATTAGTATCTTATAGCCTCTACCTCTCGTTTTGATAGGAAACGGTATCCTACAGAAATAGCACAAAATATTTTCCACCAAGCACAACTCCATAGTCCAAAGAGAGGAAGTTGACAATGGGTGGTATAAGGGAGACACGGATGTTAGATCTCAGGCACTCGTCCTGTTCAGGATGCAACATATGGTCTGAAATTGAATTTAGTCGGGAAACATTCACAACAGCATAGCTAAGTGGATGAATATATGATCCTACTGATAGCAGCTTTGCAAATCATAATCAATTCACGTAACTCCCAATTTACTCTAACAAGGG
>LIEC01006237.1:0-40665 GCA_001925005.1 Drosera capensis
ACCAAACCTTCTTGATCTTTTGGTTAGGCCATCACGAGGCACAAATAAAAGGAGGGCACAACCAAAATTTCTACCATATAAGATGATGCAGAGGAATTAGAATCTTCTTGTGTACTAATTTCACCATGGAGATACCCAGATGTATGTAGAAGAATTACAACTTTCATGGGTATTAATTCTTCACTAAGAAGTCTTTAAAAAAATAAATAAAAAATCTTCACTAAGAAGATTACCATATGTGTCAAGGACAGTGTTGTAAGGAAGCATTCCTTTTCAGAACAAAGAAATAATTAAAATTCTATGTTTTCACAAGATAGAAGTTATCTTTAGTCTGTTCTGAAAGTATCACTGGCAGGTCGCATGCCACTTCTCCTACAATTGCAAGGCACAGAAGAAATAACAAGCTTAGGCAATATTTTAATTTTAAGTTAAATATACAGTAAATCCATTGCAAACCAGATTTAGCCACATAAAACTACTTTTCTGCGAGTCCCTTCTTCGTTTACGTATGCCTGAGTTTAGCTCATATGCATAAATGTCTTTGACTGCATGGAAATTAAGTCTCAGATGCAGGGTTGAATCAATAACACGCGTAAAGGAGGACAACTTTGAAATCAGAACTTATACGATGGACCAATATAGTATGCCGTGCATAATAGGTAATACAAGTTCTGTCTCATGCTTAATTATGATAGCAAGATAAGTACACCTGGAACACATGAGGAAATTGCCTGTATGACTTTTTGTAGAGATGGGGCTATATTTGCAAGCCTCCAAGTAAATGATAGCATCTTCCTTTCATATTATGTTCACTTCCCTATAAATAACACAATCATAAACAAATTTCAGCAAGCGATCACATCACATTGCAACAATCAAGAACACAAAGTTTTCTCAGCTCTACCATTTCTCAGCTTCACCATATACATCGACATTATATTAAGCTCTAGAAGTCATGGCAAACATGGTCAGATTGGCTACCGTTATCTTGAGCTGTGTGCTCATAGTCGTTCCGCTTGCAAATGCCACATTTGTGCAGTATGACTACAGAGGCGACTTCTACTATGCATGCAGAGGCTATATACAGACGGGCAATGACTGTGCCCTTATGGATGCATGTTGTCCAATGATAAATACCATTGCCAGCCAAGTCTCGAAAAGCTCTACCCAAGATGAACAGTCATATGCTTGTTTGTCCATGAAGGCTGCACTCTATGACATGCCAAACTACAACTACAACAACACCAAAGACATGGTGGCAAGATGTGGTGTCACGCTTCCTTTCAATGTCGCTAAAAGCGCTCCATGCTACTAGATAAGGGATGAACTATAAGCGGGGAAGCTTCGAAAGAAGTCCATGGACTAGATGAAGATATATATTTTCGCCTTATTTTCTTGTCATTTCTTTTATTTGTTGGATGAATCATGATAATGAACAACTGGTCAAATTTACGTATTGTTTGTGCAACTTCTAAGAAATAATATATTATATTCATTTATTTCTGAGCTCCTATACAAGCTGAAGTAAACAGAGAATCAAGAACTTGATTGACATGTCGTAATACTTCATACTAGCATTCTTCGTCTTGAAATGCTCTTCATAGGAAAACATGGCGTTGACATATAGTTTCAGCTAATTCAGTCTCTACACCTACCATCTACTAAAGCATCTAATTAGCACGTACCTCAAAAGTTTTCAAACACAACATCTGTTCTTGAACTGAACTGCTGCATACGGGCAATTCGAACCATAACTCCGACCATTGAATTTTCTTCGTCCTAAGATGAGGAAGTCACAGCTAGAATCAATTTACCATTATCGAATGACCAACAAAAAAAATTATCAAACTGAATGCACGCTCCAACAAGCAAACTGGCATCATAGATGCAACCAAGAGCATACTACTTCAGAAGGCTGATATGTTTGAATCCTTAAACCGGCAAGGATTTCCCAAATGAAGATCATATGATGTTATTTAACTTTATATGTGTATCGATATAAGTTTGATACGGGTACAACGACGATGAAACGTATTTTTTTTTTATATGAATTCATCATAAAACATCAATGATGATAAAACATCAATGATGGTGTAAGTTATATACTTCAAACTAATACATATTGTGTGATTATCAGACGTGATTTGATACGCATAGATAATACTCCCTCCGCCCCCAAAATATTTGCAGATATTCCGATGCTGAATTTATGACAATAAAATATTAGCTTTTGCAAAATTATTATAAAAAACTAATTATATATTAAATTATAAATTTTAATTTTATATTAATTTAAGATTTTCTGACATTGACATTATTAAGAATAAAATTAAAATTCCTCTAGTCTATGGGACCGAGGTAATATAAAAAACTTTGCAAAATATATGGGAGTATATTTCCGACACGTTCTACCTGAACAATGTGGGTTTCAGACTTCGATTCACGTAACACGTCTCCCGGCGTCGCGCGACTGCTAGGGAGCTTGACGATTCTTCTTCGTAAAAAAGGCACACATTTGATCTGCGCATGGCTCCACAAATTGCGACGACTGGGCGGCGAAAGCGCGAAAAAAGACGATTTGTGTTTACCGTGATTTTTTTTTATTTTTTTTTTGTGGAGTGGCCGTCTAGTTGTTCGGCTGCGGCCGCGATTCGCCGACGGTGATCGACTAGATATGCGTAGTTCTAGTCAATCGCAGCACCGACTTTGATTTGATCGCGTAAAACCAACGCAGAGCGTGAGAATTGAGAAGCCTGTAATGCGGATGTAAAGAGTACCCTGCTGTTTAATGTTCTGAAGTGGATACTAGTAACAAACATACAACACTGCACTTTTATCAATGTCAATTATATTTATGTTGTTCAATTATAATGAAAATTAGGACAGGACAATTATGATGTTTGGATTGATTGATTCATTACTAGTTTTTTTGATTCTAATTTATTTTCTTCATTCAATCAAACATCACAGGAGTGATGAGTGTTTATCCTGAAGATGCACCCAATACTTTCCTAAAATCTATTCTAGATCCATCGATGAAATGATAAATGTCACGAAGATAATTGTCCTTGTCATTTTTTAATATGTAAAGGATGGTGTCAGTCCTGGATTAACATATAAATGAAACACGTACCAATTGCAAATCCATAGAAACAAATAAATGACATAGAACGAAAACTTACATAAAATATCGATAAATTGAGAACTCAAAAATGAATATTATTTGTACAATGTGATCCGTAGAGTGGGACTAACATAAAAATTTTGATCCACGCCTCATCATAAACGCAAGGCATCCACTGATCCGACGATAAAATGCCACATGGGAAAGTAGGAAGCCAGGATACAAAATGTATTCATGAAAGCTTTGATCAACATAACCTTAACAACATCCCAACAACCTTATTGCTGCCTCTCAGTTGGAACACTTCACCACAGGCTATCAATTAACAAATCATAAATTTTGATCACACTTGTCTAACCTTGAATCATATTGCCCCGTCATCATTTTGACTAGGTGCAAATTGTAACAAGTGTACGAGTTTTAGCTGTCTTTTGACTTCGTGCATTAAGCTTCGTTTGTCGTTGAAAAAATTGACAAACCTAAAGAAATACAGGTCAATTTTGAGGCGCTCTTCATCGGCAAACCTAGTACATCCAGCATCATAGGTAACAGCATACGCTTAAGCGTTGTATGACAATAGACTTGCGAAACATAAAACATCACGTGCTAATTTTTTATTTGGAGCAAGCAACCTTATTGCTAGCACCTGATGAATTATAGCCACTCTTCATCGACCGACATATTACCTTCTGTTCCCTATAAATAACTCGATTGTCAAGAGATTCTATCAATCAATCACATCGCATCCCAAGCAATCAACACCACAAGCATATTTTTCATCAACATACACACATCAACTTCTCATTAACATTCGCAAGCAATGGCATCCACCATCAAGTTTGCAACCATATTCATGAGCAGCATGTTGATCACTGCTACACTGAGCAATGCCACATTCGCGCCATACGACTATAGAATTGGCTTCTTCTTTGCTTGCAGGGACTACATACAGACCGGCAACGAATGTGCACTTATGGATGCATGCTGTCCAATGATAAAACACCATAGCTAGTCAGGTATCGAAAACTTCTACCCAAGATGAACAGTCATATGCTTGTTTGTCCATCAAGGCGGCAATCTATGACATGCCAAACTACAACTACAATGACACAAAAACATGGTGTGGCAAGATGGGGCGTCACTCTTCCTTTCGACGTTGCCAAATCCGCTCGATGCTACGAAACAAGGAGTAGATTCATGCTGATGCAGCTTCAGAATAAAGTCCATGCAATATGTGGAAAATTTTATGTATTTTGGGTGGCTCATTACAACTTCCTATGTTCTATATGTATCATTCGCTTTTATATCAATAAAACCTAACAATTCGCCACTAAGATAACCTGGTCATCATACAAGTAGAGGTCTGACTACTTTACCAAATTCCATAAAAAGGGTCAGCCAATAGATCCGCACAGTGGATTAAACCTAACTACTGTTGATCTCAGACGAGATTGGCCAGATTTCTGTTCAACTGCTAGGCTAATGTAGGGGATCAAGATCAAACGAACTCTCCATTGACCAAACCATTCGACCCCACAGGACACAACAATGTCGTCACTCAACTTGAAATAGCATCAAAGCAGCAGCAACTCCAAAAATTCTGATACAAATCATATCATAATCCAATAAAAGTAACATACATTTGAGAAGACGATAGCAACGATTCACATCAAAGAGAAGTACTATATGACTTGACAAGCATGCACCCCAGATCTCATAGCAATGCATGTAATAGGAATTACATAGCAAAGCATGCTAATCAGAGATCGCATACATAACTCAAGTCACATTTATCAACACAAGATGTATGATATAAGGTCTTAACCCTCACTAAAGTTCAAGCTTCAGACACAGCCAACCATCAGAAGTACCATAAACATTTTACTCCAGATCCCCTATCCAGCAAAACTTCCGTCTTAAACCCTAGGGGGCAGATAAGGAGTCAGCATAAGAGTCATCGAAAAGTGAGAATAAAATACACAAGACTAGAAGATCAATTGTCAAATAAATAGAGTCGAGTAAAAAAAGAACCAAAACTCACCTTTGATTCAAAGAGGCATAACTTCGAGGACTTTTCGGCATGAGCAGCATCACTGAGTCAGATGGCTCGCTTACCAGTGCAGTTTGCTGCCCCTTCCTGCACTGGCAGTGGGCGGAGGAGTTGATTAATTGCTAGTCTGAATCTTCATAGATTTCATCATCATCAGAAACCTCATCAAATGATCTAATATCAAGCTGGTAGCGAAGGATCCCTCCAATCCCACCAAATCCCCTGCAGAATTGTGATCCCTCCTGAGATTTGTTCGTCACAAACTCGAGCGTGCAGCCAAACTTCTTATACTCGTTGGCAAACCACTCCAACAGCGGTGTAGTCTCCTGAACCTCCAACTCTGCATTGGTAGCCGGGTCTCGGAAATTGCTTTGATCCGCCTCCTGTTCCTTATTCAGGTGTTTGATGACAAGCTCACCAGTAGTGGTGTTCTTCAGCACATACCTGTTGATCTCGAGATTCTCCCACACAATTAGAGTCTCCACAGCACCCATATCCAGTGCTTTGAGTGTATCTTCAACGCCAAAAACATACTTTCCTGTGTCCTGACTTATCTCTTCAAAGTATTTCCCAATCAACTTCTTTTCCTGAATAAATTTCACATTTGCTAGTATTTCAGCCGAAAGCTCTATTGCCTGATTGAAGCCATTCTCACCACCATAAGAAACATCTACAACATTCAGAATCTTTGTCTGCAGACGCTGATCAAACATGTCTGACTGACTAAGCTCTGTCTTGAAGTCCGCAGATCCAGCAAGAATAAGTCCAGAAACATTAGGTTGACTGGTCACAGGATTAATAAAAAACTGTGTTGCAAGTTCTGCAGTCTTTCTTACATAGTTGTGGCGCTTTTCCATTCTGAGACGGGCAAAACGTAGAGCTGACTGCCCTCCTCTTCCATGTTTTTTAGGGAGGTCCACAGAGAACTTGTGCAGTACTTCTCTGGTGTTGCCACTGAGTGTCCCAAAAAGGGTTCCATTTCCATCCATCACAATGAACCCAAATTTGTCATCAGACTCCAAAAGTTCATTGAGAGCTTCTGTGTGGAACTTGTTGTCACAGAGGTAAAGAGAAGCATTTATAGGCTTAAATGGTTCAAAGTCAATGGTAACCTTCTTCTCCTTTCCATCATCGGTCATGATTGTGCCAGTGTAAAGAACAAGCCCATTGGTGGGGACCTTATTGTAGAGCTTCAGCCGCTGCTGAGCAGATGTAATGGCACCTAGCACAGATTGACGATTGACCCTGCTCTTGATATTCGAGGCAGTACCAAATTCATCCCCCAGCATCTTTGTAATCCTGGATATCTGATCACGTGGAGGAATGATGAGAGAAATCATGCTTGTGCCATTACCTCTGGCAGCTTCCAGAGCTTTGATCAACTTCTTAATTTTCCATATTTCAATGTTTTTGTCAGTCTCTTGAGCATCAGCCATTGTAACAGTTATAGTTTGAGATCACGAACCAAGGTCACCTGCATGCATGGAATGTGAAGCATGCACATCATGGAAAGTGACATACAAAAGATCGCAATACATTAAGAATATAAACAGTATCCCTATAGATTCAAGTTTCTAATTTTCTATGCTTAAGCTCATTGACATCATAAGGTTCCCGTCTCGCTGCATGTTCTAGCAAAGAATCATGCAAGTATATTTGGATTTGGAAGTCAAAACAAAATGAAGTTAACGGTATAATACTGGTAAATGTGAAATGACTTTGGACACAAAATAATTACTTAAAGGAAAAATGGATATGATCATCAACAAGAACTTCATCTGACGAGTAAGATGTGTCATATGAGTCCAAAGAACAGCAACCAAATGCAACTTATGGTATAGAAAAAGTGTAATGGATAACGGTTATGCTGAAGAAAACATATGAAGATGCTATCCAACAAGAGGTTTCAAAAACAAACCCCTAAAAAGGGAAACCCCACTATCCTCAAGTCCCATTCATTGTATCGTACTCATGACCAATTACCATGCAAATAATGAGAAATTCAAGACTGTTCACACAAATCACCACAAGGTGCAACAAATAGATTTGACACACCATTCTCAATGGTCAATAGGGAAACAAACACCATTAAATACTCGTCCGGCGATCTTATGCAAAATCAATTCATCGAGGACTCGAAGGGTCATACGGAGCATTTTGAACAGAGCAGAAGCACCCCTCAAGAGAACCGGCAAGGAAGAATGAACATATATCAAGTCCGTAACCCAACTTGAACATATCTATTATTTAATATATACATAGCCCAACAGATTACACCATCCGATACCTCAAAGCGTCCCCCAACTTTCTACACAGAGTTGAATCTCACAACCATTGCTCACAACTCTACAGCAACAGCACAAAAGCACATAACAAAGCTTTTTAGAAGCACGGAAATTCATCGCCAAATCAAAATCAAAATCCATCAATCGAAACGAAGCACACAGGGACAATAATAATCGATCAAGGACGAAGCCCCATCACACGGGATGACTCGTGCTAAAAAAAACTAATCAAGAAAGATTCAACGAGTCAGATATGAACTTACACGAACCCTAGCGAATCGAATCGCACAGATCCCATCGATCTAGCCATGAATCCGACCTCTCCGCCTCTGTGTTTCTCTCTCCTCCGGCTGCAAGAATTCTGCTGCTTGTGTTTCTCTCTCCTAGGTTTTCTTCTCGGGATGGATGAGTTTTGATGAGAGGCAACCAAGGGCCGGCTTACGATATTTATCTCTAAAAAGAAAAAACAAAATATAATGTTGAATTGTTGACCCTTGTCTTTTTTTCGTTTTGGTCCTTTTTATTTTGGAAAGGAGGGAAGATTTTTACACTGCATTTCGATTTGGAAAGTAATTATCCACGTGACCCAGGATATTAAGTGTGATTTAATTTATCTATTCTAAGATAAATATTTTACTATTTGATCAAATAAAGAAAGTAAATATTCTATGATTGCTTTTCGAATAATAATATTCCATGAAATATTATTACATTGTGCTGTTGTCTCGTATTACATTAATTTAATTATTATCAGAAATATATCTCGGAAGGTTATTATAAAAACTATGTCCATATGGACCATACCTGATATGCTGATACCTCCGCATCAGTGTGATTGAGAAGGTTAGGATCCATGCTTTGTTTGTCACACTTCGAAAACAAACTTACAGGTTATGTTTTTCGGTCCATAGTTAGTATCTATTCTAAATCAAAAACTAAATCTTTATGCTGCCGTGGCCATTAGGTTGGTAATCTCTTTGGGATAGAGAATATGGTTTTTTGGTCATTTGCCCCAATGTGATCGACTGATCTGAAAACAGTACCAAAGTCATACAGTATCTTGCCCATCAAGTGTATCTACACAGACCACAGCTTGAAACTGGACAGGTTATATGAGGTGGGGTATATATATTTGTCCTGGTCAGTCTCTGTCCAGATGCACATCATGTTTTTGCGATCTCATAACACCAGGAACAGTAAATACCATTAATGAGAGGTAGCTCAACAGCTACCACCATCTACGACAGAAGCAGGAAATCTGAGATCGAGCCCCATCCTCTCATGCCTCTCATTTCCCATGCAAACATCCACCTCGTTTTCACCCTGCATTTATGTGTGCCTTTGATTCAAGTTTGTTGACACTACCCACTCGAATGCACACGAGAAAGTTGTCGGGCGTATCTTACAGCAGAGATGCAACAAAGCAGATGATCTAACAATAACAATGATGCTTCCTTCCTCCTATAAAAATTAGGATATTTAAATATCTCGTAAAAATTATTAACATTTTTGATTTTGATAAAAAAAATATCAAATCATTTATGATATATCTATTAATTCCTCTCACAATTATTATAATAATTCATAATTTTAATCTTATTCATTACAAATTCAACACATATAAAATTTCAATCTAAATCTAAATGATATAATTTCGTGTGGAGGAAGCGTTATGTATAAGCTGAAACCACTTCTGATAGGTAAAACAGGAAAACATGAGTGCAGAACTTTGAGATTCATGCATGTTATTGACGATCCAGCCAGCAGCACATAAGCACACTGTATCTGAGATGACCTATTTACAAGCTTTATGAAAGAACTAAAAAGAAGTGTGCTCGAAAAAGAACGATACTGTGCTACCACGGACGAGAAAGATTACAGAGACATGAATTATTGAAAAGAACATCGCAAGAACCCCTATCTAACTCTTCCAGGAGACCACTAATGAAAGAAATATGAGAGTAACCAAACCTACATTATACTGAAGACGAGATGCTCAACCCGCTTTTACCTGTATCATGACAATAGAACCACAATAGGAGTTGCTTAACGGCTCTTTCTTTAATGTGGTCTATCCCATGTGCCAACATCATCAAGCCTGTGATCCATAGACGAAAGGAATGCAGAAAGCCCATTGGTTGAACCATTGCCTGGAGCGATGCCTAAGCCGAGAAGATCTAGGGTGGTGGGCTTTGAGCCGAACAACAACCCTGAAGTAGGGTCTACCATTGAGCCTGATACACCAAAGACACCATCAGTAGGAATGTTGAACCCATCTTCCATCGAACCACCGTTTTCCACCTTCACAACCCCAAGTGCACCATTCCATGGCATAATTGAAGAACCGTCTTGCTGACTAGGAAGATGGGACGACGCAGGGGCCATGCCATACCCACCACCGAGCAAGGAAGAGCAGGAGGTGGTTGAGCCCATCTGAGCAGCTTTTTGGAGGAGAGCGGTAGCCGACAAGGCAGTTTGCGACGGTAATGCAGCAGCGTAGGGAGTTGGGAACGGATAGAAGGATGAGAGAGACAAGGATGTGGATTCATTGACCATTGGAGGGGGTAAAGCAAAGGTGGCCGGAGTTTGTTCAGCCGAACTCGAAACAGCTGCCATGAGATTGGCGAATGCAGCTTGATTTTGAGGTGATTGAGGGTTGACTGCAGGTAGAGGAGCAAACATGCTGTTGTGATATACACCATTGCCATTGTTGTTTAAGTTTGAAACACTGGTCGTTGCCTCACCGATGCTAGGCGCGTTCTCTGGCAACTCTGTCATTAGCAAACAAGAATCAAATCAGTCAAACTTGAGATATCGTCATACAAAACCGAGCAACAGACAATACTTTGTCGAAAGAAGAGTTGAAGAGCACTCTTTCATCCACTCGCTTGAAAACATCTCCTCCTCAATCAGCTAATAGCTCATGGATCACACGTGTTGGGATGAATAAAGATGTCGAACCTACACTCTGTCAGAAGTAGCAAAAGAAAACCTAATGATGCTCAAGCCTACCATTTGAACCGGTAAAGCTTTAAGTTGCCCAGAAGACCATTACCGTAAAGATCTTTATGTATCGATCGATAAATCCAAGTTATCAAACACAATGTTCGCCAACTGTCAAGTGATATATACAGGACTTACGTTGCATCATGACACAAGAGTAACCTATATCCATTATCATATTGACATCAACTTCGCCACTCACCGATTCCACTCCATGTTTTTTTCCACCTTTGAAGAGAAACTGGTTGCTTTTCTCTCGTAAAGGGGAAACAATAATGATCACCTTTCTCCAAAACCCATGAGGCAAATGCCTCCATGACTCGAACACCCTCACATTTTATATTGAAATTTGTTTTTTATTCGTTTGACTCCCCTCATTTTCAACCGTTGTCGAGTTGTTCATCCCATGCCCTGCCTGGGCTCTGCCTGTCACGCCAACCGCACACCCAGCCACAGGCCCTTTTAACAATATCGCATGGATAAGAACAAACCCCACACATGCCGACAAAACCCATGCCCATCAGATTGAAAGTTTTCAACCACAATTTATTTTAAAAATTACTGTTTGCAAAATAGAGAGAGCCGAGTAACCCTGTTTTCAACGCATCTTGGTTGCAGTACTCATCAGTAGTCCCTACCCAACTGCCCCAGCCGTTAAGCAACTCTTTTCCCAATTTCACCGTGTCCCTCTTTGAGTCTTGAACTTGGACCAGTGTGTTGAAAACATTTCCACAAGGGTAAGCCAGTTTCTGTTACGTGCTAAATAACAAAAACAAATTCATTTATCAGAGTGCAATACTTCATGTGTAGTCAGAGTAGCCTGTATTGTTTTTCTTATGGTCTCACTAAAATACTCGGCATAAAAGCACATCAATAACTATTCCCATACAAAAATGTTTTGACTATCCTGATCATACCTGAACTGTGAATGGACATCACGGGCGACAACACGGCTGCCTCCGCGGCTGGCGATGCCGAACTGCTGCCACCACATCCGCCGCCAAAACCAACATTATTTCTCTGCTCCGCCAACCCCATCACCGCTACCGCCACACCACCCCGGCTGCCAATGACCTGCACCTTGGCATTCTCCTGCGCCAACGCATCGCAGAACGCCCTGTGCGTGACAAAGCTATCCCTCCTATATTTCCAGCAAACAAGGGAATCGTCAATATGGTATCACCGCGATCAGTCCATACTAGTCAACAAGAGCGACAAGTTTTGCTCGACGGACAATGTTATAGTAATGCATAACCAACATCATGGGTTGGGTTGTAAGTTCACGATAATTGATTCCTCGACAACATATCAAAACAAAGATGTAAATATAACAATATCAATATTATTTTCGGAGGTTAAATTTAATACGATCAAACATCATTTTTTTTTTAAATTTGTTATGAAATACTAATGATAATTCAAATTATGAAGTATAATCATGGATCAATATAAGGTTTTTTTTATATCATTGAATATAAGAACCGCACACTTCAAAACGAATGTTATTGCAAAACTTATTACACAAAGAAGTACTATATATACATTATTGGGGGTTACTCTTGATAAAAATAATTCCTCCACAATATCAATCAGTTCCAATGACACTTATATAATATTATGTGAATAATAAAAATCGTGGCAGAAACCAACCCTATCAAAGAATTAAAGTGAATCGCGGTACCTGGAGAATAAGGTGCCACAGTCGCACTTATACTCCCTGGTGCCGCAGGTCTTCATATGAGCCTTCCAATCCGACTGAACAGCATACCGTTTCGAGCACCTCTCGCACTTCCACTTCTTCTCGCCATGTTTCCTGCAGAAATGCTTCTTGATCCCCGTCAGATCCCCCAACGCTCGCCTTGGGTCGTGGTGCACGCACGTCGTCTCGGGGCACACGTACACCCGCTTCCGAATGGGATCTTTCGAGGATCTCCGTCTAAGTTTCCAGGGGAGGTTGTGTCCTCTCCGGTGCAGCTGCAGGTTCTGGTCTCGCTGGAACCCTTTCCCGCAGATCTCGCACACGAATTGGTTTGTAGCTAGCAATGCCTTTGGCGACAATGCCACCACCTCCGCCTCCGGATCTAATCATATTCAAAACCATATATATAAATAATCGAATACATGAACTCAAGTTTTCAAAATCCATTTCTTCATTATATGAGGATAAAAATATCAGTTATATATCTAAAATCATCTCGCTGGAGTAGGAAGGAAGGAACAATAATTAGAAAACAATCTCACTAGATAACAAGAAGCAAAAAAACAATCTCTCTATAATCTGCAATCGTGTTAAAAATTGGCAACCATCTCTGCCTCCTCAAAACCTGTCCAGACGATGATGACACTAGTATTATTATTTGAAGAGAATGAGACAGGTACCAGGCATGCCGGGCTGGTTGCGCTTCTTCTTGGGCTGTTCATCGGAGAACGAGACGGTGCTGGCTTCGCCGGAAGCGGTGGAGACCGTGGTCACGGGAGGCGATGTCGTCGACGAATTCTGCATCTCCTCCACTTCCATTCTCAAAACACCACTTCTCGCTTGCTTTTAACTAGCACCTATTTGTTGCCAATACTCTTCTTCTAATCTGAAAATGATAGAAAAAAAGACGACAGATATGATGAGTCGAGCAGGCACCTTTGAGAGAGGATCATGCGGTGGAAAAGAGGAGCAAGGAAGAGTGGCGGCGCGTGGAAACGAGACGCGCAGAAGACGACAAGGCGTACAGGGAGGGAACAGGAGAGAAACGAGACAAAGATGGGAGAAGGAAAAGGAGAAGGGGGAGGTTTTTGAATGGGGTGATGAAAGTATGGAAAAAGAAAAAAATGGGAATTGAGATAGAAATGGAAAACAGAAAGAAGTTTTTTTTTTTTGAGTTTAAGCGGCGGGGGTGAGTTAAGCGGAGTTAACCATGGTTGAGTTGAGCGGTGGAACTTTGGTTAGGGAAAGATGAGGCTGTGTGATGGATGGCCCGTGGGAACGGGGACGGATAAGGTTCGCCGCCGATGGCTCGAGGTTTTTCAATCCTGTAACGATATTACACTTAACCAAATATTTGGGGTTATCCAAAGTCATGTACACACTCACAGACAACAACCAAAAAACACTAGCGGTGAAGAAAAATCACTCTAATTTGGCGTAATATTTTCTCCATCACGTGTGATCAAAGTAACGAGAAAACTCACATAAGTCATACGTGATGATTATTGTCGAAGTCCCATAATAATCACACATGTTAACGTTAGAAAAAATATCTAGCTAGCTGAACGTTGATCAATATGACTGAATAATAATCAAACAAATTATGATGATGTTTAGATGTTGAGACTAGCATTTTCATGTTCTGCGTTAGTCCGCCATTTGAGACGATAGGCAACACGGGTTCCCACTGGCCAAAATTGACTAGTACTGGAGAGGGATGAAACACGACAACACGTGTCGGAGACTTTACAAATCTCATAATCCACGCGGCAGGGTGGGACACATGCCGACCGGAGCTCTGTTGCCCCGTTTCTTGTCGTTTTACACTTTGAACTGTGTTTCCTCTGTTCTGTTCGAGAACTGGGAGTAATGCTTTGGACACATGTGAGTCTCGATTTGAATATTAGTGACACTGTATGTGAGACACTAGCAAGAACGACAAATTTGATCATTTGGGTTGGGGGGCTAATGTTCAATGTTCATGATTCATGAATGATGCGAAGGGGCGCCTCAGTGCAACTAAAAGGGTGGAAAGTGGGCTCATGGAATCACACTTACCAAAACTGGATTATTCGGCAAACCTCGCAAGAACAAGAAGCACCCTCCCTAGAAAAGAGTTTTATGCTAAGTCCGATCGGGAACTCCAGACCTTGAGATAAGGTTATCTCCTAGGATTTCGACCAGATCCCATCGAGCACGATCAAGATGCGTAGCAAACAATCCATGAAAAATGGGGAAAAGACACAACGCTACAGACACATGTTACAGATGAAGGGATCAATAATGCTAAATCCACAATGATCAAAAAATAATGCTAAATCCAGAGATCAAAGAGATATTGTACCAGTTAAAGTCTTGTATGTTACAAATCTTGGTTTTTGGTTCCATAAAGCATACTCATGATCTTTTTTCCTCACCACCTTCCATCTTTTTTTCCCAGGTAGTAAATTGACCTTTTCCTATTGATGAATTTTCTTAAATCTACTGGGGATAAAAACTCAAGAAATGTGAGAAGAAAAACAAAAACGAGGGATATGCCCCGAGACTTTTCAATGTAACTCCTTTTGGAAAAGGACTCCAGTTATCTAGCCAGCCCAGGTCATCCTTTTCCTCTTCGTCGCCCCCACCACTTATCAATTCACTCACCAGTCCTTGTACAGTGCAGATGCACTCACCACTCCAATACTCCCATCACAGATTGTGACTTGACCCTGCCCAGTTAGTGCTCTGCTTGAGACGCAACTTCCCACCTAGCCGTGACATAAATTCCTCTATTCTTATCATTTTAGACTTGATGAAACAACTGAATCGAGAGTATGTATCGTTACATGAAAGGAATGCAAACATATCGATCCTACAGTATCTTTCCGAGGGGAGGTTCCAAGGTTACATGAAAGGAATGCAAACATATCGATCCTACAGTATCTTTCCGAGGGGAGGTTCCAAGATCACTAACCTCGCTGTTCTGATATTCCGAAACCAACTCCAACAGATACTCAACTAATACTACGTCATTGCTAACAATATGCTTTTGGCAAAAACGCTGGACTTTATTTTTGATCTTTCTGAAATAAAAACTCAATGCCTTGATAGATAGAGATGCTGAAAAATATCAGATTCGACGATATACCAAACTAATCGTCGCAATCAAAGCATAAATATTTTGGTAGACAGCTGGGTTGATTTTCAAAGCTTATAGAAATCGGACAACAACTCAAGATCATCTAAAAAATGGGTGCTTCGGTCAACATTATACTAATGGATATAGATACATCGTTGATGATTAAACTTTGGCGGGGCCATGACTGAATGTGACCATAAATGTATCAGGAATCATATGTCTAATCAATCCCGAATCTCCAACTCTCATCATTATCATATTGAATGATATCCATATATACTTATCAAATATTGCTATACTACTGCTGGTATCATAGGAGTGATTGGCAATGCAAATTTGTGTAAACAACTTGAGCCGTGTGACGAGGGCAACTGTTACAACGATAGAATTCTCTTGTATATTCCCTGATAAGGCCATCACATTGCCTCCCCACCACACGATAGACCGCTCACAGAAATAAAGATCATTCAAGCACAGGAGTCTACGAATTTGAAACATATCCAATAGCAGACATGAGATAGCTACATCCACGGAAAACACATTGATTTAGAAAACTACTGTTAACTTCTCTACATTGTACTAAAACGGTTTTATTTTTTCTGAATATACCTTGTCCTTCCTAATAAAACCCATATCGTTTTTTTTGTCAGTAACACCCATATCGTTTTTTGTTTAATGCCACCGTATCTTGAAATATATTTATCCTATAGAATCCTCTAAAATAGGCTAAACCAATTTCAAATATATCCAAAAATCCACACATGTTTTCGACTGATGTCTCACCAATCATTCCCTCTTCACGATTGTCAAGGCTTCTTATTTGGACTTTAGAAAACAATGCAAATACTATTTCTGACTCATACAGATCTAAAATGGAGTAATGTAAATCAATTCCTGTATTAGAACTGAAAATCTAAACCATCCATTAGTTACAACTTATGTACTTAAACGCGCTAAACACCCTACGAAGAACTAGCAACCTTGTCAAAGTATCGATAGAACATCAAACATTCTCAAAACAAAGAGATCCAAAACATCCTTATCTTGTAACCGTTGCTGAATCTGCCATCCTTGCTAACAACATTGGATTAATCAGTTTAGTTAGGTCCAAAAACCAGAGATCAATGACTAACAATGTTCGACTGTGGAATATCCACGACATCTATGTGCCAATGTCCAATCTACATCTCCCCAAGTCCTCTTCACTCATTATTTTTTCCCCATAAACAAAAGATTCTATGTCATATTATCAAACCCACTGAAACCAATCATACAAGGCTTCAATTTTTATCACATTAGAACGTCACATCGGGGGGCTTGTTTCAAACCTCTCAACCTCTAAAATTCAAAAAATAGAATTAGATTCATCTAATTTGTCCACAATGATCTTCACTCTTCCCCATCAAATTTGGAGCAAACTTCATAAAACTCCACTCTTGTGTGAGTTTTGTGTCGAGAGACTCAAACCAATGGGGATCCATCTCTTCTTTCTACTTCATCATATTTCTTTTGTCTTTTTTTGTTTTCTTTTTCTTTCATTTTTGTTTGGTGTTTACATTTTGATCCCACCAACTTACATATTTTGTTAGTCAAGTCTCTCAATTTTTTGAGACACTTCATTTTTAACTTTTCCCCTCATTTTTTTGGAGTTTAGAGAGCTATTTTGTTGAACACCAATGCGGATGCTCTTATTCTCACTTATTGATAAAGGAGGGCAGGCTACGTTGTAATGGACAGAGCTTCGATAACCTATGAAAACATCAAAACATAATCTCTACCGATCTCGCTCTCTTTAGAGCTCATACTTGAGGGGATTATATAACATTTTATACTTTAGGTTTAATCCCAAGTTTTAGTACAGATGTTAATCATTCTTCTAATTCACTCCCTACCATGGTCCAGTGTCTCAACCCCTGACAGTGGAGTGCACAAAAACGATTTGGGAGCGCAAAATGTGATGACCCACTGCCCCTTAACTTTTCTACTACTAGAGTACCTTTCTCCTCTAGTGCTGTAGTGGGGGAATATTTGTCTCTGCTTTTTGCCTGAGAGCTTAAAAAGGTCTGTCACGGACTCACATTACTGGTTGTGCAAAATCATAATAGCTGTAAAGCATACTGAAAAAAATATTGATGATTAAAGTGTGTGATTCAGAGAAAAGGGAAGAACAGGCGGAAAGTGCAATGAGGAATCAAAAGCTAACTTGATTACCCTTTTGGCCGTTGAGTATCTTTTGACATTACCAGTACTACTAGTTATTACTCGATGGCACGACCAGTTGGACGACCATTGTTAGTTGGATGACCTGGGATAATATTGCATTATGCACATATCTCATCCCCTTTAAAGTTCAAACCCTATACCCGGATTATCTGAGTTGTCATCCAAACCTTGCATGTGTGACATCAGAGAGCACATAAAAAAAATGAGAATATGGCAATTTCTCACTCAAGAAAGAAGAGACGCAGAGAAAAGATCCATAGAACATCAATAGGAGACTTGCAGAATCAAAAAAGAGTTTCGAGCGAGCAGTTTTTCAAGACCTGCATTTGGCATAGATCTCGCCGCGCATAACATCGACTGGAAGGTGCTCTAATGTGTACTGTTTTCTCCAATAGAGCAAGAGCCTCTTCTCTTCCGTATCTCGAAGCATAGAGCTTCAAGTATTCATAGTCCTGAAACCAAGCCATATCAAGATGATGGAAACAAGGATCTCAGACTCATTCGAACTAGGAAGATGAATCTCTTCTCCAGTGACAGGAACGAATATATATATCTGAGATATGAAATGACTGTCTATCAGTTAGTGTATTTTAACAGATTACTACCTGCATGCCGCTTAAAACACGCTCCAATCTGACAGAAGCAACAGGTTCATGCGACGAAAAGAAAACCTCACCAGGGTAATACAACACACCATCTCCTGGTGGAAGCCCACGCCGAAACCTTATCTGCTCATTACCGAGTTGGAAAGTCAAGAGACAGAAACCACTCAGTGAAAGTTCAAACTCTAGCACCATCATGTTTGGTACAAAAGGATGGGTAGTTCGTACCTCCGCGCTGGGAACAGAAGCCTTCTCATAACAATTGGCACCCCAGTGGAGAAATCCAGTGCCACCTTCCTTCCACACATGCCACATAACTGCACGATGTTGCGTGCCACGCATCCCCAAGTGCCAGTTAGGGTGAAGATCCGGAGGACCCATGCACACATATGTCCACCACTCCTGCAAGCACAATTTCGCCTTCAGCAAGCACAAGCCTCAATTGTACACGATGAGGTATAGCTTCTAAACAGGAATTTGTACCCACCCAAGCTATTAATGTCAAGAGGAGAACCCGTGACTCATGCAATTTCGATTTTATTTCTACCCTCTTAAACTATCACAGTTCGATATGCACCACTGAACTGCCTAAATCAGGATCAAGCCAAAAATATGTTTACCTCGCCATTCTCCGGCTCAAGCTCTGCAACAATATCCTTGGCCAGATCCTCACGATTACCTAATACCCACTCGCTGCAAAAGTCAAGAGCAAACAGACTGTAAATGACATACACGTCAACTGAAATACAGTAAGACAGGATCTCTGTTACCATTATACACCATTTAATATCCAGAACTCAGAATCAGTAAAATTCACCTACCCTAGGCAAAATCGATATCAGAACCATCTTTAAAAAATAAGTCGTCACCGGTTCCAATAGTTGCGGGGTTTTCATACCGACCAAAATAGGTGATGAACCTTAAGTCCACTTAGGTGTCCATGACCACTAAAGCTCCCCTACTCACTAAGACCTCTCGAACCTAGCTTGAAAAACTAATATTCCTAGAGTGAAGATTGTGATATACATAATCCGATCCTTCCTCCAATCTAAGAGCCAATAGTCCACTAGCTAATTGAGTTATTACTGAACCAATTCATCAGAGAAATTTCCACCACAGGTGGAACGTGTAAATAATACAAAAACCGGAAGCTCCAAGCCTCTATTAAGACTTAAACTTAACCCGCCATCCTAGTTGAGCTCAGACCTTCTCAGTTTATCATAACAAGATGGAGCATCTTCATATGATTTGTCACACGAAAGAGGACAAAGAATAATACCTCGTACAATAAATTTTAGTGTGAGGACGAAGATATTTAGGAACTTTCAAGAAAGCCTCAAAAGAGGTGGGCGCGAGAGGAGCATCACTTGGCCCTGCGGAGAGAAATACAATGTGTAATAAAACATTAAAAAACATAAGGCCACAAACACATACGATTGCGAATATGTTCGACTGGACTACCATATTTCAATACAACAGTAATTAAATTTATCCTATCAAACTTGACCAGACTTAAACATGGTAAGGAAAGATGATTAGAAAAAGAGAGCAATGGACTACCCCTGAACATCAAGGCAACATAGATCAGACCGTACTAAATTCAGAGGCGAGTCAAATGCATAGTAAAGGAGGATATTCTCACCGCAATAGTAGGTGGTCAGCACACGTGCGTCAGGAGCATAAGAATAAATCTCATTGCCATGCTGCCAATGGTATCAAACTGTTCCAAGATCAGTGGCTGCTAGACCATAATGCAGGAAGAACAGGACATAAGGACTCCATGAATAATTATCACATCGCAAAAATAACCATATAGATGCAAATAGACTGGCAGCACAAGATACTGCTTATTCGGAAAATATCAAAAGTCCAAAAATCAATAAACTACCATGGGTATTGACAAGAACACAGCAGAGGAAAATGAATACCAAATCATATGTTAAACCTTACCTACAACAAGCTACCACAGTAGCAGATGGAAATAGCACTTTACCTCATCCCACAAATAAAAGTATGCTTTTTTCCAATGATCTTTAGTCCTAAAGATTTCAACTTCTGTTCGCACATAATCTGACCCGTTATCACAACTGTAAGGCAACACTGAGCCATGTTGGGCAAGCAAACATAACAAAAAAGAAGACAGCAGAATAAAGCAACACAAAACACCTCGAAACTACTGGCCTATAAGGCACTGCATATGCTGCCAGCTGTAAGTATTCATCTGATTTTGGATGATCGGCTAATCACAAACATGAGAAAAATGAGTTTAGCCATACTTACAATCACAAATCATACTTGGAGACAGTGTAGGTGCCCCACGGGAAAATATAGGGCGGTTGCAGTTACGAAAGCAGAAGAAAATAAAACCATTTCAGAAAAAGAGGTGCACCACGGTAAAATATAGGGTGGTTGCACATGTCAAAATATGTGAAGAGAAAGAGGTGCAACTCAAAAGGAGAGAACATATGACCTTGTAACTTAATGGACACATTATACAACACAAAGGATATAGCCCAAACCAACCCTAGATGGGGGAGCATAGGAGGTCGGTATGATCAGAACACGACAAAAAACATCACCCATTCAAAGAAGATCAACTACGCAACATGAAAATTGAAATTAAAGAGATATGAAACAAATCAACTTAAAAACTCCAGCAGCTATGTAATTCAAATATTAAGAATTTTAGGAAGAAACTAACCTGGCCACGGGCTTATGTATGTCAATACCCGCATGCCATCACCCCATCGACAGAAATATGGACTTATTCTATATTGAAGAAGCCACTTGAATATTTGATCCAATGCATGAAACCACTCGTTTGTCCCATGTTCAACACCAAACCGATCTTAAATCACTGTATCGGATATCTAGAGATAAGGTTAAAGGCACCCACAAACATGATCATAGTTCTTCTTCAAATTAGAAAACCTCAGCAGTCAGATAAAAGGAAGAAAGTTCTATATGGTCAAAGTTAGGTTTAGCTAGGATTCATATGGCCCAAACTTTCTTCAATAAAACCTATACCACATCAAGGTAGGCATGTTGCAATTGAAGATTCCATGACTACAACATTGCGAAAAGAATGGTTGCTCACTACTCGCTTACCTGTGTTTGTGCATCCGTTTGAATCCACAAATGAAGTGAAAAAAAATAAAATTGTTGTTACCAAAGTGAATACTCTTGATGACCATATGACATAAGAGGAAACTCCTTCGACACTCCTTCCCCCACCCCAATCCACCCCTCAAAAATACAAACAAGCGGTCCGGACCAACAAGACCAATATGCATGAGGTCAAGAGTTCAAATCTACTGGGTGACAAGCTGCTTTGTGATGGTGAGCTCGTCAGCGAAAGCTGATTTAAAAGATCTTCCGGGTTTGCGGGCTATTCGGTTGACCAAAAGAAAATCCTTCGGGGTTTCCTTTTAGAAGCAAAAGTCAAAACCTCGAAGTTCACATAAACACATACTCCCATAGTCCAGAACAAATAAAAGCAAGGATACACCAAATACGGCCGGAAGAGAAGGTGTCAATGGAAGGGTAAAATCCCAAACTGTCACATTCAGCTCCACATGAACAGAATGATTCGAAATGGCATCTTCATCTTCATCTTCATCCATCAGATCAACTGGCCCATTATCTGAAAGGAATTCGGAGAAGAATGGAGTAAGACGAGCTTGTCTAAGATTTGATATTGCAGATCTGACTCTTTGGACCTGTATGCCAAACAGAAACTCAGCTTAACACTATCATAAGCCATCTATGGTGACTGACGAGAGTGAAAAGAATCCAGAAGGCAACCCCACCACTTCCTCCACGAG
Organism: Drosera capensis; assembly: GCA_001925005.1. Taxonomy (NCBI): domain Eukaryota; kingdom Viridiplantae; phylum Streptophyta; class Magnoliopsida; order Caryophyllales; family Droseraceae; genus Drosera; species Drosera capensis. Next base: position 21,932 of record LIEC01006237.1, read on the forward strand.
CTTCCGATCCACTGGTTCCATGATGTCAAGACAATTTCTCAGCTCCTCAAAGAGTTGTTGTTTCTTTGCTTTGGCCGTGCATAGTGCTGTAGATCTGTGATAAGTCAGCATGCCACCATTGTAGAGATATAAAAATGCACAAAATTTCGAGCAAGAACTTGAGAATATTAAGACAAGCAGAGAAGTGCGTTCACTAAATGATTAGATATAAATAGAAATTAACTGAGATTAAAAGGAAGCACTATCACTCTGCATCTGCCTTCACAGCAGTGATTAAGAGCTCCCCTTCATACACTCCAAGGGGTTGTGCGATGGGAACGTCTATTGAAATCCATACTGCAGTTGTTTCACTGCAATAAAGAACCCAATTCTTTCAATTATCATAAGGACTGGCTAACTTTGTAGGAAAATTGGTTGCATGAGGCAACATCTCCAATTGATGACACAAAGATACTGAGGTACCCAGGAAGTAGGCTGATTTGAGAGAGTGGCAGATCAAGAAAAACGAGAGCATCAGGCACCCCTAGAATAGGCATTACACGCCGAACAAACGAGGATTGTCCTGCAACCAACGTGGAGAAACAAAAATAAAATAAAATTAAGCCTTAGAATAGGAGACTAGGAGAAAGGTCAACGAGTGTTCAAGTTCTACACAAAATTTAATGAAACTCAACAAAGATCTGCACGTTCTACTTCTACTCGATATTTCATTCAAGTGAAAAAAAATATTCCACATGAACGTTCACATATATATAAGACCTAAGTCGACACTGCAACAGCACAGAAACAGTAAAGCAAAATTATGCAACTAAGAAGCTATTACCTGTCACCAGAAGCCGATCCGAGATCACTGCTCTGTATTTGTACAACACCAGCAGTACCAAGAGTGCCCCATGATACCTTTGCTCGTATAGCAATTTGCACACTTTCTCTCTCATTTCTAGCTGCACAAATTTATAACCGGAAAGGCAGAACAAACTTCACTGGAGTTGAAAACTTATCAACTAACTTACAGCTCTATCCCTTAGTTCTCTGCATCACCATACCAACGTCAATATGCCTCAAGGGATCTTCAAATCATACTCTTGCTTTAAGTGATGGAGAGATCACATGGCTTTTTTAGGTTGAATAATCAGCTTATAGAACTTTGAGAACTGGATGAAACTGGTGGAATCTGTATAAACTTGCTTCATTTAACCATATACAAAGGTACATTCAAATTTAAGATCTAATACAATCTAATCCATCCTCTCCCGCAGAAAGCTGCACAAATTTCTTTCCTATCAGGAAGCAATTTTCATAACCCAAAGCACAAACCATACAGCACAACACGCTAGGCCTACAAGTATTAATGATCAAGATCATGTACAACTGACATACTTGTTCAAGTTGCCGTGGCACCTCCTGTGCACCAACATTAGCCGTATTCGGCATGCACCATACATGAATCAATTCCTCCGACGGCACCTTCGTCGGATCAATCGTCCTCCTCCTCGGTACCGAAGCACTGAAACCAATGTCGCCCCAGCCGTAAGATGTTCCTCCTCCTCCTGCCACACCTTCAACCGGAGGCACTATCGCCTCAGGATGACTCCCTGCAAATCAGAAAGTGCATTACTCAACATGACACCAGCACTTTCACAACTGACTACCTATCCATTCACATAACCACGATGCTAAAAAAAATTGTATGCTCAACTCGACAACACCACACTCTTAAAAGCATAAACCCTAGAACTATATAAACTTAGACAAGATCGATTCCCACACGACAAAGCATTTCCAACCCCTAATTCGACCTAACTCTGACGCTGCATCGAATTCGAACAGAGAACGCGGAATCGACTACAATGATCGAACAAAATGACTACGAGTTCGGATTTCTGTGGATGAAACAAAGCATCAAGGTGAAATTCGATATAAAAAGAGAGACGAACGAATCTGAGTTCTCCATTATTTTGTTCTCGCTTCGAATTCGATCACGCACCGAGTCGAGTTTTGCGAGACGGTTGTGGTTTTGTGAGATCGTGCGATGAGTGATAGGACAGTGAGTGAGAGAGATGAATAGTAATGGATTAATGAGTTGAGTCGCGGAATGCCTACGCTGCTGTCGGAAATGTTGCGTTTTATTCGTTTAAAAGGAAAATAGCACTAAGTTTCACGTTTTGTCATATAATTTCCTCCATTTTGAAAATAAATACACATTTTATTTTGAGAGATATTTTATATTAAAAATATTTATTTAAGGAAACATTATGTGTTAAAAATTAATATTTTTCAAATTTTATAAAGGTTAATGTTTATTATCAAAGTTCGAGGGACCAATATTCCAAACGTGGATAGTTCAAAATATTTATATGTAATTTTTTCTTTTTTTTCAAGATAGAGATGTTGCATGTGTTTTAATCGATAATTTCACTAGGGATAAACAACATAAAACAATGTATAAGTACGAAGAAAACATTTAAACGTGACCAAGAAGGTTTATTTTGTTTAGTATCTATTAGTACCCTCATTTTATTTTAGAAAAAAATCATTTAACCCCTTCAACTATAAACCAGGGGCACTTAATCCTGTGAAAATGTGCATTTAACCTCATTTTCAGTCACTATTCATGGGGTTTTGTGCAAAAGAAAAAAAAAAGACATTGTTTGACATATTTCAGGATTTAACTACACATTAAAATAATTGAAGAAGATTAAATGCTCCTGATCCATAATTAAAAGGGGTTAAATACACTTTATTTTATTTTATATTTTTCGGTTTTGCTTGAGCCCCGTCGTTTGCAACTTCGCATTAGGTTGTGTTAATAGAACAGAAAGTCACCTTTCCTGCACTTTGTTTCTATATGTAACAAATAAGGTGTCCCTTCCAGCACTCGGGACTTCTGATAAATCTGGAACAATAGTATTGTGCATAACACGTAAAGTGCAGCAGCTTCGATTATTTGCCCATCATAAGGACGACAATGTTGCTGGCACGTGGAGACTTCCCATCAACTATTAGCAAGAAAATGAAGCATAAGGAATAATTCGGGGCGTCCTGCAAGATTCGTTATCAAGGCCACCTATATCAACATACCTTAATTACTTACAGTTCAGAAGCAGTAGGAAAAATGTACATGGAAGAAGATGTCGACTCAAAATCATTTCTAAAGCACTGGCCTTTCTCGTATCATATCATGTTATTTCTCTTCCATGAAACTCAAACGCAAGTCTGCAAATGATGTAACAGAAGCAAGATGTAACAAGTAATCTAATTCCAGGAAGCTTGATCGCATTAGTCAACTACTTTCACCCATAACTTGGTCATCTGCGTATATATTATCTCTTCGTTCTTGAAAACCGGCAGAATCTATATTGGATCCTCTATATTTAAGCTCGGAGGCTGTTCGGAAACTAGCATCAGCAGAGGGTCTAGAACTTGTTTCCAGAGACGTCGGTCTCCTTGAATTAGCGGTGGCACTGGGATACCGAGAAGGAGAGCCATACCTTCTTGAAGAAGCTCGAAGACTATTACTCCTCAAGTCCATAATATCTCCACTCATGGACGACAAATCCGTATAAGATCGGTCTTTTGAAGCAGATCCTAATGGACCTTCACTTGCTGCAGAGGTAGAAGCGATTAAAGGATCATCAGGGCCCCATGATGTGAGCGCTTCTTTTTTCTTAGCGAAAAATTGCCATGCTCCAAATAAGAAGAGAATGAAGAACAATATGGGGCTCGTCCACAGCATCGTGCTGGTTTCTGCTTTTGCAACCGGAAGCTTTGAGCGGTACATCCCCACACACCCTCCTCCAAGACCAACAACGACAAGCTTCTCGTGGTCACTACCTACTAGTGGTATCAACTTTTTTCTTTGGCGGTCATCATCTTTCTCATCAGAGGCGAGAAATGAAGATTTGATCTCCTCGATACTGGCAGTAAATATAAGCCGAGGAGATCCAGATCTGACATAATGCTGAGAAGAAACATTGTACACATAAACACTTTCCTGGCCGATAATCAGCAAGTAGCCCTTGATTGCTTGAAAGCTGAGTGGCTCATCCATATCAAACTTCTTCCTGGACCTGACCCTACATTTGAAGTTCATCACATCACCCAACAAAAGAACATGAATCAAGTCACCAGCCGAAGTGAATCCATATGCTCTGGATCGCTCAGTAATGTCGAACACATAATTCTTCGCCAGGGTGTGGTTCATTCCTTCACAATCAGCCTCCCTGATCTTCATAGTCCTCAAATCCAATGATCCTGCACCAGTTTCCGTCAAAAACAACAATCTTTGCTTCAAGAAGGCAAGAGGACGGCTCCTGGGCATGGAAGAACCATATAGCGTCCCGTTCTCCCTGAAAACCTTAATCTTCCCTTTACTATCAGCTGACAAAATGTACCTCGCCCTCCCAGCATGATGCAGCTCCAAGATGGTAACCGGAGATCCATCCACCCCAACCTCAACAGAATCCAATGCAACGAGATTCTCAACATGGACCGAGGTCCACTCCTCCCCTGCAGCGCTCTCCCACACCTTATGCACCCTAATCGTGCCATCACTATGTCCTGTCACCAAGAAGCTGTCGTTTTTGAAAACCGAGAAGTAAGATAACATAGCCGTAATGGGCAAATCAGACAAGGTCTTGAACTCAGCCATGACCTCCCCATTCCTCAAGAACACAAAAACCCTCCCTTCGTTATCTCCAACAGCAACATACTTGCTAAGACCCTCGAAATCCCGAAAAGGCAGAACAACAATACACGTAGCTTCTGACTCCAAATTCACCGCGGACACCAGCTGAAACCGCTCCGACCAAAAAGCGCTATATTTTGTCACAGAACCAGGCCTAACCCTACCACCCATTTCCTTGATTAACTTACCCTTCAACCCCACCTCATCTTCCACCCCCTTAGATAATGATGATCCATGAATACCCACCTTATCTTTCTCAATCCCAGTGAGGCAATGATCATTCAAAACACCAGCTTTCGGCGATTCGGCCAGTCTAGACTCTAATTTGGACACAATTTCATTAAGGGTATGAACTAATTTCTCTAATCTATCAATCTGGGATTGATAGTGGTGAGCTGATGACCCATGATCATCAGATTCATCATTTGGTTGACTATCAGCAGCACGGATCACATCACTGAAAATTACACAATAACAAGAAAGGGATAGCAACAAAAAGAGCACAGAGATCTTGCCTCGTTGAGAGTTGGCCATGGATTTTGAGCTGAGAAGCTATTGTGTGTTTGATTGTGTAGGTTCAGTGGACAAATATGGTTTGATTATGTATTGATTTTGATGAGAGATCTGTTGCTTTGCTTGCTTGTTTGTTGATGTTTGTTGGGTTTTGAGCAGAGAAGAAAAGAAAGATGATTGGGGATGAATTGGAGCATGTATTTCGGGGCTAGGGCACACAGTTTCCGGGTACTGCAGATGAATTTAATCGAGAGCTTATGTCGGCACCTTTTTCTCTTTCCCTGTCTCTCTTGAATTTCTGCAAAATTGAACTCAGGAGCAATCATCTTTGGTTTTGGTTTTGATATCCGAAAATTATGATCGATTTTATAAAATTATCAAAGAATTTATTTTAATGTAAGATATTAGTTTCAATTATATCAACAAAAACAACCTTATGTCATAGCAATGACAACCTCCACTAATATATTTTCATGATTCTATAGTAATCTCGACTCTTGAATCATAGGAGTCCCACCAAAACTTCAATGACTAGCAATACCACTACTTACCGCCCCCCGATCATATCCATCATAATCACAAACAAGTATAACACTACTGTTGACTTTTTCAACCCATAAACATATGTGCAACCCAGGATTTGATTTTGGGTACGTACTTATTTCTTCAAGGCTTCTTTTGCGCTCATACCCTCGCACTTATCTTCGGTGTCACCAGGTCTCTCGCAACGCTTACAGGTATTTTACAGAAGTCAGAGCAAATAATCGATTTTGAAGAAGCTGCATCAAGAATAATTTGACACCCTGCTGAAAACGAAACAAGGTGAACTCACTATCAGTTCAAGACCAGGTCCAACCCACTCTGTTGAGATACCAACCAACAGATCCTGAATCCTGATATATCTGAAGCATACGGGGTTTACACCAAGCATGAAAAAAGCATCCTAGATAGAGAACAGAAGATGCAGACAGGTGTGGTAAACCAAACAAACACATACGGTGCAACAGTTTGGAGGGTTTGGCAAATTAATCAACAGCAAAAGAAACTTCGGTACATCATCAAGTCAGCTACTATTTGTGCACAAGAATCTGGCACTGGTATGCGTCACTTTGAAGAAGCTCACAGGTCCACGCTCCAAGTTGACTCAGCAACTAGTTTAGGCAGTCTCAATTCCTCAGCCAGATTGAAGATTGCAGCAATCTGGGGGAAAACAGGAGAAATGAAAGAAAGAACGGGTTAGAGACGATGCATAGAGCTCTTCATCAGAATTCATAGTAAAATAAGTAAAGACATAAGATGGCAACACTGCAGTACAACAAGAAGAAGAGCAATGATAAGAAGCAGCAGCAGTGACTGTAAAACCACATTATGTCTCCAACAACAGTAATAAACCCAGTGTTTGTACATGTTTACTACACGAAAACAACAAACTCATTCTCCTCGATATTGTACATATTTAACCATCGGGACATAATAATCCCTCCATCATGTTTGGAAAGCTCATTAGTGTTTTGGACAATCCAAACTGAGTTTTGACTACCAACCCATAATGCATCACTTGAAAAATAATAACAAGGAAATAAATAATAGCAACATAGCAAACGATAAGGAGAAACAACAAAGCAGATCTCATCGATTGTTATTACAGAGAGTTGGCCACGACATGAAGCCACAATAGCAATACAGACACAGAGGACACAAAGCATTTACAAATATGATATCTAGCTCCAAAAAAAAAAAAAAACCTGGTTAATTCCATTGCAATACAGACACAGATGCGAGTCATATAGCAGATGCGGAATCCCGATGGTAGTATGTGGATGAACTCAGGTCAATTCCATTGCAATTGCCATATGATCAAGATGTACCCATATGATGGCTCAAATAAACATTCTACTTACCTGGTTCTATGAGTGAATATTGTTTGCAGACTACATTTACTTCTATTCTTGTCGGCAAACTACAGCACTTGACACCTTTTTCCAACTTTCTAGAGGTCAGTGTTATGTCTAATAGCATAACTACTTCCAAATCAGAACATTCAAGCTCAACCGGACGTGGATCCAAGAGTCGTAAAATAACTACAGCTTTCATCTGTTTAGAAGGATCTATAGCTTAAATTACATTCAGCCCAAACATCAATCATTTTGATGCCAAGAGTAGTAATTCACACATCATGACGAAGTATGTGCAGAAGCCACTAAATCTACAGTTGGACTCATAAACTGAATACTACCAAAAGTAAAGCACTAAAAGAAAAGTAAAATAAAGTACTCAGATAACCAATGCCACTAGTGACACTGATTCGGCCATTCGGCGCGATCACAAAAGGTGTATTCGTTCCTGGAATATGCAAAATAGCCTAAACAGGTATCAGGGAAGATGCAATGCAAATAACCCTCTTCTTAATACACATGCCAATGCCACGAGGAAAGATGGACTACTATAGCTGGCATAGACAGGCGCTGATGAATATGTTAGCATTCGTTGTTCAATCACAAACTCTATTATGAATTCTCAAAGACAAAGGAGCCACTCTTGGAGTTGGCCATTGTACAGCTACGTCTCACTTCAATAGTGCATTAAAAAACTAGTGGTAACAACATCCAACAAATGGTTTTATAACTATCTTATCATACGAATAGGCTATAGAGATGATGAAACAGATAGGTAACATATATACATACCTTGAAGCTACCATTAACCTTGGAATTCCTCGACCACTCCAGCCCCAGATTCTTATTCCCAGTCTGATAAGAAGCCCTGGCCACATCACTCTCCCAAATCTTCCTCGCCACCGCGAAATCCCATGCATTCTTCCCCAAATCATAACTCGGTTCCACAGTCGTTACCCCTCCGTGCACATAGCTATACTTCAACCTCCCGTTCCTCCCCTGCCCGAGCGTATGACTCGCGCTCACCTTGTTCTCCAGATCAAACACCAGCGTCCCCTCCACGGCAGTCCTATTCTCTCCCACACTGTGAACATAAGTCAGATTCAAAGGTTTCTCCCAAACCCTAACCCTCTCCATGAACTGAAACCTGAAATCCTACAATCAGAAACACACCAAACCACCGCAATACAAGATCAGACTCACGTAAATTCGTTCCTCCTCCTCCTCCTGCTCCTCCAACAACAGCAACAACATTCGTCAACAACATCAGCAACTAACATTCTAGTAACCATATCTAGAAGATGGAGACGGTCTCATCTCTATTACACAGAACACTGTTTCCAAATGATATGTTCCTTCGATGAGTGAAATTAAATAGATGCGAATTTGCGTTACCTTTTTGGGGATGTCGAAGTTGACAGAGAATGAACCGGGTTTTTGGAGGGAGAGGAGGAGGCCGTTGAGGGAAGGGCCGTTGGAGAAGGTGGAGTCGGTGACGGAGGCGGAGAACCTGAGGCCGTCGTCGCCGACGGGGACCGCGAAGGTGGAGACGGCCGAGGTGGCGAGGGGCTTGTCGTTGTCGAGCACGTACTTCCCGGCCAACGACGCCTTCATCTTCGCTGACTGAGTTGACTGCCGAGTGACTGGCGACGACGGCGGAGAGACACGCTGCTGTGTGTTACTTTCTCGTTCTTGCTCTGCGGCGGATTTTGGGTGGCTCATGGCGAGTGGCGAGTTTTCAGCCTTTGGGGTGATGGGCCACGTGAGCCGTTTTCTTTTGGACACGATGGCCTAGTATTTTCCGATCAGAAATCACCTTGGACTCTAGAACTTGATGATTAGAATCCAGAGGTTCTCAGGTTCAATCTTTATAAATATATAAAGTTACACTTTTTTTTTTTCTTTTTTGATAAATTAAATGTAGTGTGTCGTGGTTTTTGAAATACAACCACACCTTTTTGATAAATTTATTATTATTATTTGTCTGATAAATTGGGCTTGATTGATTATTAATGTATTTTAAATTCTAATGTTTAATTTGTGGATTTGGTTTTTAATGATTATGTATTTTTAATATTTAATGTAGGTTTTAAAATACAAGCACGCTTTTTTTTTTTTTGTTAAATCTATCACTTTTTTTATTTTATTTTTGGTTGGTCATGTCTAAATATTTATTTCTTTTGTTTGAAAGATATGTCTAATAGGTTTTTAATGATTCTGGATTTCTGATGATTAATTTAAAGGTTGGGTTTTTGAAGATCATGAGATTATGATGATTAATGTGGGTTTAGAATTTTGCAACAAAAATCAAAGTATCATTTTTTGGCATCTCATATGTTTTTAATAGAAAAATCCGCAATCAATAAAAAACAATATTAATTATTTATGTGGCTTGATCATATCCGTTAATTTCCCATGTTGGCAAATTATGCTAGCATTTATTGCGTTAGAACAACATTGATATATCTTTTAAAAATTGGCAATATTCATATTCATTTTGTGTTATAGCAACCATAAATCTAACTTATAATTAAAACGAGGTCAATGAAAATGCTATATTTGTTGTCATAGTTATATTATAACAATTGCTCAAAGAAATCACAATCACAAAATTTGTTTTTTTGTTAAATGATGTCTCATATTTGACAATAAAAATCATTTTTTTATCTATTCTTATCAAACATGGTGCACAATTTTCAATATAAGAAAACAACCTATGTACACATGCTTCCAGCCGTTGACTAACCATATAGGTATATCATAGCACAATTTTCAATGGAAAATCATTGTTAAATTTTAACAAATTGATATTATTTATGGGAAAAATAAAAATTTGTCAATATCAAAATGTTTATTATCATTAGATTTGTTCTTAGAGATCAAATCTGTCATGAGCATCAATTGAGAAGACCCCCTTTTACACATGAGATCATTTACATCAGTTTTTTTATTTTTATTTTTATTTTTATAATATAATACTACAATGTCATTTTTTTCTGTATAGAGATCCAGATTTTTATTTAATAACAAATTCTATATATCGATCTCCTATATAGATTTGTATATTTTTAATTTATTTATTTTTCATAATATATTGAATCATTATATATTATTAATGCTTTTAAAATATGATAACATTTTATTAATTTTTAAAATAATACGTTTTCTTTTATTTTACCTAAAATAATTCAAAATTTTAAATATTTTACTTTTTTCTAACAAAATATATTAATTTTATATTATTTTAATAGTATGAATTATATAGGGAATGAAATTTCGGTTTCATAATGTATAAAAAAATCATAAAGGGATAAGAAATCAGTTATTGATCTATTTTTTGATAGATTTTTTATATACAGAGATGAAGAAACTACTACAAGTGCTCTTTGGGGCAATCTTAACACAAGATATGGGTCGTGTAAATTATCTTCTGCTAGTAACTTTAATGTCATTGCACATCATGCATCATAAGAATTGGTGCCACCAGAGTCGAACTAAAATCCGTGTGTGAGCAAATCCTGTTACAGCTCCCCTCCGACTCTCACCAGTCACCACCCAGAAATCCGATGATCCAAACCCACAACTTCCCACGCCTCCGAATCCTGCTATCAAAAATGGCGGCAAAATTGGGCGCCACAATGCGGACCCCGCCACATCCACCCGCCATTTCTCCTCCTCTATTTATTCCCCACAAACCCCTATCCTCTCCAAACCCTGGCCGCCGTCTTCGATTTCTCTGCCTCAACCTCCCAAACATGCCCGCCAATGGTGACTCTATCGATGTCCAAGAGCCCTCGCCCAAAATCCAGAAACTCTCCCATAACGGGGACTCAGTGGACGCTGCAGTCCCTCTCCTCAAGGTGAAGAAGCTGTCCGACAAGGCGGTGCTGCCCTCTCGTGCCTCGCCCTTCTCCGCTGGCTATGATCTCTCCAGGTTTGATTTATTTCTCCTCCCTTTTGGGTTTAGGGTTTTGTTGATTGTGATTTGTTTGGTTTTGGGTTTTTTGTTGGCAGCGCGGTGGAAACCAAGGTTCCGGCAAGAGGCAAGGCGCTGGTGGAGACTGATTTCAGCATCGCGATCCCGGAGGGAACTTATGGTCGGATTGGTAAATCTCTATGAAACTTGATTTGTGATTTGATTTGAGTGTGGTTAATTGTTTAGGGTTTTGATGTCGGTGTTGTTGATGTTGATATGTGTAGCGCCGAGGTCTGGGTTGGCGTGGAAGCACTCGATCGACGTTGGAGCTGGAGTGATCGATGCGGATTACAGGGGTCCGGTCGGAGTGATTCTGTTCAATCATTCGGATGTCGATTTCGAGGTGAAGGTTGGGGACAGGATTGCCCAGTTGGTGATCGAGAAGATAATGACTCCTGATGTTGTCGAGGTCGAGGATCTCGACTCCACGGTCAGAGGTGACGGTGGATTCGGTTCCACTGGAGTCTAAAGATGTAGGGTTCTGTTGATTACTGATGTTTGCTTTTCGGTAGAACTTGAAAGGGTGAAATCTGGTTGTTGAAAATAGTTGGATGTTGCCTTTTGACTATTGAAAATCTGGTTGTGTGATTTTTCTGGGCTTGTTATATTATGCAATGAGTTCTTGAACTTGATCTAGATATTGGAAGATCAACTAGCTGACTAGACGTATGGTCCAATATGAACAAGGAATCAAAATTACATGTTCACGATACCTAGTGGAACAAACCTGTGTAACAATCATCATAGCATCGCGGGCATTGTCTTCTCTCATTCCATACTGTAAACCGTCATGGTTAAGGAAAAAGTCAAGCGAAGAGCTATGAGAATTGAGGAAACTTGGTAACTTGTATAACTAGTCCTGGTCCAGTGATCAAAAGGCATTTTGATCTTTAAGAATTGCAGTTTCTGTTTCGTGAAAATGAAATTATCCATTTGATGCAGTTCCTGAGAACTTGACCTCGGCGAGGAATAATGCGTCCAGTGGAGACTGGTTTAGACGTATTTTGAGCAGCTTGCATCTCGGCGGTTTTTTGGTTTTGTAGGAAGATTGTTGTTGATGCTACTATGAGCGAGGTCTTGGAGTAATGAAGACTCAAATCAGATCAAATTTATAAGCGTTCCGATGGTTTGATGTCCCATTTCATTCACGTAAACCGCGTAGGAAAGAGGATGTACGATAGTGGATGGAAGCTTCACTCTCCAATTCTTCTTCCCATTTCATGAAGGGGACTGGGACTTGGAGCATGACTTGGTCAGATGGTGTGGTTAGGGTAGGGATGGTAGTGGAGCTGAATGAGCCCGATCAACCATGCTCATGTTCGACTTGTTAGTCGTGTTCAAGCTCAGTTCATGTTTGTTTATGAACGAACCGAGTTTAGTTTCGCATGAACTCATTAAAAGGCTTATTCATTAAACGACTCGTTTGGCTCATCGAGTGTTTTTGGTTCGTTTAAGCTTGATCCGTTTGAAATATTTAATAATATTATCATATATAATATACATAAATATATAAATTTAAAATGTCTATATTTAATATATAAATATATATATCAAACTTTATTTATATACATTTCAAGCCCATAACAAATCCATATCAAACTGAATCCGAACTCAATCACTTATTAAGTTAATCAAACCGAACTGAGCAGAACCTTGTTCAAACTGTTTTATTTATTTAAACAAGCTTAATGCTTTGTTCATAGTTCGTTTAATAATTCCACATATTTGAACATGTGTTATAACGAGTTGATTGCGAAACATGTCCGAACAAATTGAGCTAATTTGTAGTCCTAACTTAGGGAACAAATATGTTCAAGGCTTAAACTTTTGTAATAAAGTAGACCAATGATATACTTATCATGATATGTCAAATACAGACCAAATAAAGAAAGTATTAACTCGTAGGTCATTATCAAGGTATGAGTTCATTATTATTTGTTCCGTCCCACATGTTTTATAATATTTATTTTTGATATATAAATTTTGATTTTGATTTCTTTTTTTAAAAATTTTAATTATCAACTATACATTCATTTCTTTATTTATATTCTTTAATTCCTAACCACACATAACATTCCAAAAATAAAAATATTGTAAAAATTTTAAAACATTTATAAATAACAAAATGTGCAAATTATATAAGACAAAAAAAATAATATTACACTAATCGTCTATAGAAAAATAGTTATTCAACAAACATAACTTATTCTTCATCGTATTGTTGTTTTATAATAATTTATGAATTCTGAGTTTGTTCTTTTGGTTTTTGTATGGTTTAACCAAAAAACCGAGTTCATCGAAGTACTTGCATCAATAATCATCGTTTAATCGTGGTTTAATAGCATGATGTACACTCACGTAACACTCTACAACTGGGAAAACAAGAGCGTTCCCATGGCCGTGCGATGGCATAATCGGCGTATTTCTTTAGCAACCGCGGCTCTCGTTTCCTTCTATCCCATCTCTGCCACATCCAACCCTAGCCGGCGATGCCCCCGGAAATCTCTCTCCCCTCGTCTTCCTCTTCCACGCTTCACTGTCTCGAATCAAAATACGCTGCCAAACAATGGCGCATTTTAGGGTTTCCTCGACTTCGATTCGATTCGATCGATCGATCTAATCTCTCGAGGTCTACCACCGAGGATTATCTGAAATCTGTTCGATCAGAATATGGATTTCGATTACAATTATCGTGGTGTGTTGATTTGATTTGTATTCTCATTATGATGAAGCATGCTCTATTTCCATTATACAGATTAGTCGACATGTATTCGAAGGGACTGCTCCCTTGTAAGCTTCATCACGTATATGGCATCTTAGATCTTATGACTTTTTTATTTGTGCTGATTGTCAGAAACCTAACTCACAACTCTTGTTATTTTATTGCGATGAGGTCGACTAGGAACAAGATATAATCCTCAGCGAAAATATGTGCAGTGTAGTGTCAGTATTGAAGTCACGCTCCATCGATAAAATCACATTCCTAACAAGAACAATTAGAACGACAACAGCAGCGTCCCATTTGCGATAGAAGCTTTCGAGGTATCACGGTAACACTGTATTGATTGAATATCTCCTTGGCTAGATTCTTGCGTAAGCGATAATAAGGAACACAATCAAATTGATCCCTCCAGCAAGTCCTTTGCTATCTCGTCAATAAGCTCCTCTAGCAAGTTGGTTTCAACTTCCCTTGCCACTTCATCTGTCTCTATGTTGGCGAGAATTTTCACATTCCAACCGAGATCCCACATCGAATTAGCATCCGGATTGCTGTGATTCAGATCGCTCTCCAGCATTTTCAACAAGTTATCTGCTTCGTCGTTCTTGTCTCTGCCTTTCCTGTCATAACACTTTAGAACTTCAAAGTCCTTGTACAGCTGCTTTACCAGATCGTCCAATGACCTTATTCTGTCAGGGCTGATGCCCCTTTTGCTTAGGTCTTGTCTTCTCCCTTTTCTTTGTAGTATTTCATATGAGCAATCCAACACCAGCTTTCGCTCTTTCTCTTCTTGAATATGCTGCTCATTCATGCTCAGGATGCTGATTGGAATGTTGAGCTTGAAAAGTGCTTCTGCTGCGTTGAGTAAAAGGTGACTGGTTATCAGTGTCTGTTTCAGGTGAACCTCCTTTTCTGTCAGTGGGTCTTTCACTTTGAATTCCGAAGGCTTCTTCTCTGGAACGTGTGAGTTTTCTGTTCCTGTATGGACTATACTTTCTGAGACATGAAAGCAAAGAGATTGTGATTTAAAATAATTTGCAGCACATCAAAATTATAGTAATGATATGTGGTTTCGTTGACAATTATGCCTTTTGTTTTGAGTCTTATGAAATAGAAGCTAGCTGGTTTCACTATGATGTGCATGATTTTTGCAAACCTGGGTGCTGGAATACAGTTTCTGGAGTGTTCAATGCTTTTGCCTTGCATTCCTCCTGTGGTTGAAACTTCTGATTGTTTACTGTAGTAAAATCTTCGCTTTTGACCTAGAGAGCAGTTGGTGAAATTTTTATATGTCTAAATGCATTGGAGAATGAATATTATCAAAATAACAACTACTCCGTTATAACTTACTCCAACACTCTGAGGCATATGGTGTTCTTCAAAATTCTGTGATTCATCTATCGAGGGACTTCGCCCGAAGTCGCACTGTATAGCTTCTTTCTGTTGTTGAGATTCTCCATCTCCCTTGCTTTTGATTTTCTGTTTAGCTCCTTTGGAGTCGCATGCCTTTTTGATCTCTTTATGGTTTGAATTTCTCGAAAATGTATCATAAAGCCTAGATTTCTCATCCGTCTTGTGGGTGACCTTGGGTTGTTTATTAATGCCTTCATCTCGCTTCTTAGGAATTCCTCCATTTTGGGCATCTATCCCCCCTGGCTTCTTTTTGGCGAGCGGTGTCTTAGCAGACTTGACTTCCATGCTTATGGCTTTTTTAGCTTCTTCTATTCGGCATTCATCTTCTTGAACTTCTGGACTGTCATTATTTTCCTTTTTCGGCTTTGTTGCATCTACCAGATTGGGGCAAGACATGTCAGAATTTCCAACATTGTCAAGCTCCACGGTGAAGATCCTCCGTTGTGCAGCTAACACCTCATGTTTTTCAATTCCATTTTTGTTTTTAGTTCTTGTTTCCATCGAACGAGGCTTGCTTCTCTGCAACTTCTTCTGTTTCTCCGTTATACCTGAGGAATCATTCCTTACTGTTTTTTCTCCTTTCACCTTTCTGTCCCGGGACTTGTTGTACTCTGCATGCTGTTTTTTGTTCTCTGTGTTATGAAATTTCAGCTCTTTTGGCTTTTCATTATGATTGGCTGAAGTTCCCGAATCCCTGCTGATGCCCTGTTTTTCTTCTTTGTTTGAGTGTTTTGCCTCCAATTCAGTTCGTAGCAGCTTATGTTTCTCTACTATCTCCTTGGTTTTGTCATTCTCTTTGCTCTTTTGGTCTTCTTGTTTTATGGTATCAGTCTTTGTCTCCAATCTCATGTCTCTTCGTTTTTCACCTTTCTGATTTGCTTTCATCCTCGAGGTTTTCTGCTCGTGCGCTCTCAACATGGGCGACCCACCGTCTTTTACAGCATGTGTGATTTTATTGTCATCTCCATCCACTTCAGGCCATCTTGCTTTTCTATCATTAGGAGCGTTGTCATAGTACTCATAAAAAGGCAGCATGGAGATTTCCATGTGTTTCTGCTGCCTCTCGGATGCCACTATTGCCATCTTGCTTACTTGAATTTCTCTGTCTTCTTCTTCAATCCTGAATTCTGATCTCTTGGAGCTTCCACTTGTGGAAACCATATCATTTACCCTGTCATGCATGACTGCTTGCCTTCCTTTTTGGATTTCCTGCATAGTGCTGGGTGGAAGGTCCTCCAACCCCATTAACTTTGCAACTATGTTTGAGCGCCTTCCCGCTTCATGCTTAGAGATTGCAGAAGACTTGTGAATACCTTGGTCACTGCTCGCACTCGCAGTTCGCCGGTGAAGACTTCCACCTGGGTTTGTAACAACTTGCTGCTTCTGGTTTTTGTCGAAGGAGAAAACTGGAGGACTCACATTCTTTTTATCAAGTTTTGAGATGTCATCTTTACCACCCTCACCGTCCTCAAGTAGCTTTATCTGACGCTTCCTCGTCGAGCTTCCCATGTACTCTGCTGTCTCTTGAAAGCTCACAAGCATCGTCAAGGACTCCTCTAGATCAAGTGCTCCTTTCATTAGTTTGGTCCCGATTTCTATTGACCGCCCATTGATTCTAAGGGCATTGCTAGAGCAGGTCCTGAGTACTTGGTTTAATTTTTGGACTCCGTTCGCTATTTCCTTTATGTGGATATGGGTAAGTGTTGGATATCGAGTATTGGATGGCCATTCTATGCTGATAATGCCTGGCTTTGTTGCTGATGACCTGTGATTGAAGGTCAAAGCCAAGGCCGTTGATAGATCTATTGGTTGTGAGCTGCGATCTTTTCTGTAGGGGACTATTTGATTCGAAGCTTCCGCTGTCATAGGAGATCTCCTGTGGCTGCCAGTGTATCCGTTTTGTATGTTTCTGGTCTGCAAATTAGTGAGTCAAATTCAATAAACTTGCATGGTAGTTGCTCTTTTCGGCATCTTATAACGTCCGTTTTAGCCCTTATTTCTTCAGTCTGTGTAATCATTTTTTCTTCCTTTATGTTTTCATCATGAAGTTGGAATACTTACCATGTCAATTGCTTCCAGGAACCCCTGTACTTTCTTTCTTCCATAAGCAGCTGCAAGATTTATGCTAACGTCAAATGAGATCACATGGTAATTTTTACTTATTGTTTCCGATCTATAGATTATTTCAGAACCACTCATATGCTAATTATCAAACGCCAACTTCTATCTGCTAAGCATGAGCAAAACAGAGATGGTTATTGATGGAAAGTGATGAAGCAGCTGATGGCAGATTGATATTACGTGGGTTATCCTCATCAGGGTGGGGTGGCAAGTTGACGTTTTACACGGAGGAAGCAGGCTTGTGTGTCAAGCCCGGCTATTTTGTGTGGCTGAAATGAACCATAATATGTGATGAAGTGACCGCATCATGGACACCACTTCCTGTGCTGACCAAATAGAGATCGTAATTCTATTTCAGTTGAGGTTTAAGCATGGCACTTCTTAGTTCATATCTTGGTCAAACTTGCAGGCAAAAGTTGCTTTCTTCAATTAGAATTCAGAGGCATACCACTGTGTGATGTAGTGAAAGGAGCACATAGATTGGGTGTTGGTGTAACATTTAGCTCTACAAGTCTTAATGAAAATTTTCGTACCTGCAGCCACAATGCTTTGACGGCCAGAGTTCTGTGATGCAGCCATGCGTTCTTTGCGAAGCCGGAGATCAGTCAACAACTTCTGGGCAAGATCAGGCGGCATTCCCATGACAGCTTCTCAGTGCTCTTCCGAGCGAAAGACCTCTTCAGGTATGAGCAAGAACCCCTAACCCCTCTTGTGTTAACGTACTGTTTCCTCTTTTAAGAAACAGGAGAAGGTATGATCTAGATGATAATGTGCTTGATTTGGTTTATTTCGGGTAAAAGCAGAGTCAGAGAAAGAATGAAATGTCATTGCGTCAGTTTTGTCACTTTGGTTTCAGTTGGCTTGATTGCTTTCAGTGTTGGGTGAGGTTGGACCTCCGTGAGAATGCTTGTCTGATAAGAGAATTTAGTTGAATCTTGTTCATGACTTCCATTCAAATACAAGCAACCCTCTCAGTACGGGAAATCATTGTTATGCATAGCAATAGTAATGGAGATGATGTCTCTTGATAGAATCTGCCGCCGAACAATATGAATAGTAATAGTTGGTCATTTTCGTTCATCCATCTTTCGTTTCCAGATCAAAGTTATGCAGGATTAATTTTCTGTGCTTGAAAGACCATTGTCAATATAATTGCTATCTTTTTGTAATGTCACCTTTGTGGTAGCACTTGGCTTTCAGCATGACAATTACTTTTCCCCTTGACAATGGCGCAACCCAAACGAAAGCAATTCTACAAGTTTTGGTATTTTGTGATTTTTTACTGTTGGTGAAGCCTAATAAAGTTAGTCGGCTGTTCAGTTAGGCATGAGCTTCTTTGTAAGAATTCTAAGAAAAAGGGTTTGAAGTTGTAGAATCACGATTCACAATGTTGAATAAACACTAATTTTT
>LIEC01006238.1:0-25728 GCA_001925005.1 Drosera capensis
CGTTGAATTAGAGATCGATGAAACTCACGATTTTTCACCCTCAAAGATTTGGCTTCAAGGCCTGATTTAATCACCTTTTTTCTTTTGGATAGGTTAAAAAAACTTTCGATTTTTTGAACCTTTAAATGATTGGGTGTCCAATTTTTTCGATTTTCTTTTTTGGTGTTTCATCCGTTTACTTTGGAAACGGACTAGGTAAATTTTGAAAAATGAAAATGCCAAAAATATTTGAGGAGCTAAAAGGTAAATTCTCATCTGATTCTTTTTTATACTGATGTAAGACTAAGAAAACTAGATGGAGTTTTTTTTTTAATCGCAACAGTCCGTCTGCCACGTCGACGACTCTGAAATGATTTAAGCAGCGTTGATTATTTATTCTCTGATATATTTTTAATATCTTAGGATGATCCTAATTGAAAAAATATTTATGAACACTTGGAGAGGGACGGAGTAGTACGTTTTGCCTTTGATGATATTGGTGCTGTAATGTACACAAAAACTTTTTTTTAGGAAAAAAGTAAACCCTAGAAAAGAAAAATAAACCTTAAAAGAATCAATTATCTATTATATATATAATTATTTAAAATTTTCAAATGACAAACGACATGACCACATAACAAGATATATTAAATTTTGTTTAAACTTAAAAACATATTTATTCAAGTAATTTAATTGACTTTGATGACGATTTGAACGGCTTAGATTGTTTCTGTAAATAATCAAATCTAATATAGTTATTAGATCCAAATTTCAATAAAACAATACTAAACCTCAATCATTAAAGAAAAAAAAGTATCATAATATAAATCTCACGGTTAAGGATAAGATATTCTGATTAATAATTAAATGCATACAATGCGCAATTATTTTAATTTTTAATTTTGATTAAACACATATACACATATCAAATAAAAACGATAACAATCTACATGCGTAGAACAAATATTATTACTTTGATTATTTGAGATAACTAGAATATTGTCCCATGCACTGTACGGGATGAAACATTATAATAAAATAATAATATTAAATGATTTATATCACAAAAAAATTAATAGATTAATTTTTCATAAATTTGTATTTTAAAATAATTTTTGTTTTTTGTTTCTGTTATGTGATATAGATAACTTATTTTTCTTTTAGAAAGAAAGTGATCTATTTTTTATTTTATTTTTTAAGGTGATTAATGAGAGGAAGAATCGGGATATTGTTTTAATTTTGATTGGTTAAGATACACGTTTGATTAAATTTTATTTAATTGATTTTAATTTTTTAAAATGACAATAATGCTCTGTCATATCGTTTATCATTTTTCGCTAAAAAAACTATATAATATGATACATATTATATTAGATTAGAAAAATATTTTTTCAAGATGCTAAATAAAATAGAAAAATATTTTTACACCAAATTCCCCCAGGATATATGTATTACGAAATAATTTTCATTTGACACAACTTGGGGAAATATTTTTCATTTCATACTTTCCCCATCAATACACAGTCTCATTCTCCCCAAACACCTCCGTCATCCCCGTAGCGGCCTCAACCACCCTCTCTCGCACCTCCCACGCCTTGTCCACCACCCCGAACCCAACCGCCTTCTCCACCCTCAACAGCATCTCCCTCCTCTCTTACACACTCCTTATCTTCTCCCTAAACATAACAGTAAAATATTCTGAAAACGTCAGTCTCAAATCTATCTCGCTCATATACAACACACCTCTATCCTTTTTCATGACAACATAATCGTGCCCAACAACAGCTCCGTCGACATGGGGAGGAAGATGAGGTCGGCGATCAGCGGTTTGAAGAGACAGACCATGTGGCTGAGGCGGGATTTGGGGTTTGGGGATTGGGATGCCCAGAGGAGGAAAATAATGCATCTGTATTGTGTCAAACAGTGCGTCTGAAGATTTGATGAATGTTTAGACACACTGTTTGTAACAGGGATTATCGTTGCAGCATGGAATGTTCTCTCAATTATCGTCTTGTTCAATTTGAGCCCTATTTCAATTTGAATAGACGTTTTGTTTCAATTTAAACATGTGTTTCAGAATGAACAGGCGTTCTATTTCAAAAATGAAGAGACGCACTATTTTTAACAGTGGAAACACACTGTTTCAAAAATGAACAGGCGTACTGTTTATATGAGATTTGCTCCGTTGATAGATTTTCCATGGAGTCCAAGATAGGATTCATCCCAAATGGCTGAACTACTATTGTAATGCTCTTGTAGTCTTGATACTTCTAGTTAACATGGCAATGGGTTTGTTGCTCATCATGTCTAATCATTTATATTTATATTCCTCTTTTTCCTGTGAAACTTCGGCAATGAGTTCTTGATGGACGAATCTTTGAACTTCAAGAAGTTCTGCTTTGAGCCTCAACCTCAACACTCATAACATGAGAAGTGCTTCTCCTGATGGTGAAGAATCGTTCCTATTCACCTAGGTTGAAGCTATATTTTATCAGACGACCAGTGGAGTGTCAAGCATTTGTGGCCTCTGGTACGTTTTTTTCTTTCATGTTTTGCATGCCTAACCCGTCCGTCATGCTTACTTTTGGACTA
Organism: Drosera capensis; assembly: GCA_001925005.1. NCBI lineage: Eukaryota > Viridiplantae > Streptophyta > Magnoliopsida > Caryophyllales > Droseraceae > Drosera > Drosera capensis. The sequence continues at coordinate 2,572 of LIEC01006238.1, forward strand.
CAATGAGATCAGTAGTCAGACTATGGTTTATTTATGTCTTATGAAGACGTTGGGGTGTTAAAAGGACGACGATAAGCTCTGGCGGCAAGATGACTGGATCAGGTCTAATGATTTGTTCAAGGGGAGATGACGTTGGTGATGATGTTATGACCATGGGGTTTAGATTTTGAATTTTGACAGCTAGAGATGGTAGAGAGTAAATTGGAGGTCATAGGAACGGTGAAGGGGGCAGTGGTGGGGAAGGAGAAGGGATGATGAAGGGGGCGATGGTGGAAGAGGCGAAGAATTGTTAAAATTTGAAATCGTATGTAATGAGAATTATTTTTCCTTGTTGTATGTGTTGAAAAATATTTTGAGATATTTGTATTTTTTGAGAATTTTTTCATTTTTTTAATATTCATTGCATTAGGTTATTTAGTTTCTATAATAATCAATTTGGCTAATATTGTTCTACTATTTATTTATCCTTTTTTGATTCCCTACAAAGAATATTTAATAAGTAAGAATAGTATATTGAGATTAATAAATACTTAAATGTATAATTTTATTAATTCTTGATTTTAATTAAACACATAGCAATAAAAGAAAAGATAACAATCTATTCGCGTAGAACTTAGGATTGGTAAACTAGTACATATAAAACCATATTAGAAAAATAAATCCATAAAAATATCTATACAGATAAAGATCCAACAGTTTCTATTCCCTACAGCACCCTTGCTATACATATTGTACAGCAGGTAATCCAAATTCGTGGGGCTCTCACGGGTGCTTGGAAACGGTCAACAGTAATGTACTCTTATTGATAGATGAGATAAATGGATACAGACCCCTGCCGTGCAAACCCCTGCTCTCCGTGTGCTCTCACGGGTGTATTTTTTGCTGTCTGTATTTAATAAGTGGGCTGTTTGGACTGACAACACCACAACACTGCATTGGATCCCTGTCCGAAATAAACAGTGACATAGAAAGAGATGATTCCGACGGGGAGGAGACTACAGAAGTCATCCCCCAAAGTTGGGTTAAGTAATTGAGGTGCAATCTATCTTGGTTTTATCCTATGTATCAAACCTGCCCGATGTTTTTCGAGCCCACTTTCTTCCCTCAATGATGGCTATAGACAGACCAGCAAAACCTCACAAGTCGAAAATGAATGATCCCAGTAATGCAAATACAGACATAAATAACACGAAGCTCACAACATCCGCAGATGAGAGAACTGCGCAGGTAACAAATCTAAGACTCGCTACCACCAGCAGGACCGACCAAGACTCCTTGGGCAGAACCTTCCTTCTTACTGCTATCATCTAAGACGTCGTCGGACTTCCTTATCCTGATCTTATGCTTAGCCTCGAACTCAGCAATCTCGATCTTCTTCTTCTCCAGGGCTTCATTCAGCCTTGCAATTACCTCCTCAAGGCCTTCTTTGTTCCGCTGAACAGCAGGCAGGACTTCTTTGATAGTTCTCTCGACCAGAACACCTCCGATCATACGGTAACACCGCCTTGATGGATCAAGAGCCTGAATGGCGTTCATTACTAAGGAGTGTTCACTCACTTCCATCTCCAGCTCAGTGATTTTTGAATATATTTGGTTCAGTTCTGTTCTCATGGCACCATACTTGTTGACAATCAGTTGCTCAGCCGCTGATTCAGCTGCAGATTTGCTCGCCATTGACCTGACCAGAGTAAAACCTTGATAAAAGTTGTATGCAACAAAATTACAATCATAAATCTAATTATATATCAACAACAATAACCCAGGCACTCCTATTTGGATGGGTTCAGGGGAGAGCGACAAAGAGATCGGGAAAAAGAGATCATATCATAATGAATACCACCTGATACATGAAAAAAGGAGAAAGTGGCAGCTGTTCGCAAAAGGAGATTCTAACAAACAGAAGGATATGAAGGATGAAAGTTGTACTACTAATGGAATGCAAAGAAAATGTTGTTCCAGAGCACTTTTGAGGTCACAATTTCCTTAGATCAAGCTGGCGTAAACTTGGCTTATATAGGCTTCTTACACCTTGTTTTATTCCTGATAAATAAATCAACCAACAGATGCTCTAATGTATGGTTATATGTATTTTCCTTCTAAGTAATGAGTGGGAGATACATTTGATTCTATGTTCCACTCTTAACCATGAAAAAAGATAACTCTCCATTGGGCCAATACAATGAGATAATCAAGCATTGGCTTCTGAGGAATCCACTTCTCAAAAATGCAAATCATCGTTTAGTAGAGCCCAAATGAATATGCCAAGAATATCGAAACTGTTCTGTCAAGAACAAGTTTCGCACACAGGTTATGCAATAAAGGTCTTATGAACTGCCCAGGGAAGAGTACTACAGATAAGAAGAACCCCTATATTCATTTGATAGACAAAGACAAGGAAGATATCAGGATAATGAGGTCTAAATATCGGACATAATGCCAGGGAAAAATAACATAAGAAACAAAGTAAAACTGTACAGCGATCAGAATAATTCATCCTTTCAGAGTTGAGGATATAAAAAAACTAGTACCGTCGAATATGCTTGAGTGAAAAGAGATATACAGGAAAAAAAGCCGTCAATTAAAGATATTAAGGGCACAATACTATCTCTTCTATGCTAAAATAGCACTGCCCGATCTCTAACATGACATCATAGATAGAACTAGCAAGAACAATTCGGAACTCCAAACAAAAAGCTCCAGCAATAAGAAGACTACACATGCACACAAGTGTGTAAGAATAAAGTAATAACTAATCACCTATATTTTTCTGCTGAAAGTGCATGGACTGATCTAGTGATCTTAGCCAAAATTCTCACTTTAGCTCAAAATGATATTTCACTGATGTTTTCATGGGTTATTACTGGCACAGGGAATTATAGACTGATCCTTGCATGCCCAAGAATGTTATTCACTTCTACACACACATCTCAAAAACATTACAGTGGGTTTATTTACCTGTATAGATTCGTCAATTTGTTTTTCTAATGCATTCACAGAGTCAGTCCAATTCGGTGCTAACGACTGCCGAGTCCATAAAAAATATATTCAAGTTGAGTTGACTTGATCTGAGTAAACTCAGGTTCCCTAGGAGGAGTGATTTAGCGACAAAGCCAGCAAAAAATTCAGTTCAACAACTACTCGGACAATCAACAGATTTAACACAATGCACACACATTTCACCTACAGTGTTCTAGAAAAAAGGGTTTCGACTGCACACACAGACATCGAGGACCTGCTAAAAGGTACCGAAACACATTGATAAAAAGATAATAGCATCTCAGATATCACTAAATATATGGTTAGTCAACCACCAAGATATCAGTATCGATAATCACCAACGCATACTCCTAGTCTCCGCCTAACCACCTACGCTAGAAGGCGACTTGACCGCCTCGAGCTGCCTAGCACTTTTTTAGAACATCGTTAACCTATAAGCACTGGATTTGCATAAGCGGGCAAACTATTCTGTCTCTTACTCTTCATGTCTCTTACGAGGCCATGGAAACTTCGATTTTGGCTTCGATTTGATTTTGCTGCTGTGGTTGCTTCTTCAAGTGTTGCAAAACCCTCGCCAAACCAAACCCTTCTTGGACGGAAGGGAAAAGAAAAAACAAAAAAAGCAACTTAGAGAATGGGTGTATGTGTTAATGTGACATTGTGACTTGTGCAGAATGCCGGCTGGCAACGGCTGACCCCAAAATGAAATCGGATTCAAAATCATAAACCCTAAATCGACCACGACACAATCCTCCTCCACCAAATTACTATAGGAATGTGTTGATTATCCAACAATGACAATCAAATCAGCATGAAAAGGGGAGGAAGGTTCACCTTCAAGCGAAGAAACAATTGCTCTCTCTCAGAATTCTTCAGTCGAATCGCAGCAGATGAAAAAGGGCGAGAACACGCTCTTCGTTTTCTATTGCAACCGGAGAAGGAAGAGAAGCCGGAATTCATAATTATGGAAGGACCCTGATATGATTAGGGCCCAATGGGCCTCTTTGAGTGGACGGACTGGGCTGAAAGATTTGGGCTGAAATTGGTACTCTATAAGTTGAGCTTTATTTCTCAGCGTAATGTTCGAAGAAAATTTTACTCTTTTCCTCATTCTGCTTTCGTGAATTTCATGTTGGTTGAGGAAAACAAAATCTATTACCCCCGTCCCAAGAAGTTACCTCGTTCTCTTGTCCAACTCGAGGTGAATGTCAATGGAAAGAGGACCTTTCCACTAATTTCTAGTAGTTAATAAGCAGTTTTAGGAAATCTGCGGATTCCATCTACAAAACTCAAGTTTCTTGAAGGCTCCGTTATTGCTCCTATATCTATTCCGTACTAATAGCTTTAATCTATCTTAGATGCCCGCAAAAAGATACTATTTTATGACGATAGAAGATTTGATCGTTGATATGATACGATCAAACGTTTTTATTTCAGAAAATATCGTGAAACATTAATGATACTAAACGTTCCGTACTATAATCGTCAGTCAATAGAAACCTTAAATCGTGTCATTTAGATAAATAACGAAATTTTTCAAATTACATGTTGAATAGTGCGTAAAGAGAGAAACGTTGCAATAATTATGGAATGGAGATAATATATATTAATTAATATATATTCTAAATCAACAAAATCAAATGCATTTTCATGAAATGTCATTTTGTTGAAATGATATAAGGACTATTTTTATAGTTATCACATTAGTAAAGAATTTTTTTGGTATTTGAACTGTGAAATTATTATGTCATTTCCATCACATTGTTGTAACATTTGAAACAATGTAATAATGCATCAGTTGCACATATTAAATTGCATCATCATAATGCAACCGACCCAATTTGTTTGAATTTGAAAGACCGCAATGAATGAATTGACTCAATCCCTTTTAATATCAGTTTCACTTGTTAGTTTTCTCATAATGGCCTTCCCTCAACCCCATTTCATCTTGTCCTCATCATCTTCATGTGGGCGAATAACGAACGATTGATTGAATGATAGAAAATTTGTTGGCAATTGATGTTTGGGGAATGGCTGGAATTTGGGAATTGAACGTTCTTTTGTGGACTGAGAACATCCTACTTCATGATTTGCCTTCTTGAGTGTGGGCTCAGGTAAGCATCTTGTCATATATATAGAAAATAAATATATGTTTTTTTTTTTACTATTGAAAATAATAAGTTTATGTACGGGGATGACTTAACATAAACCATACTCCTCATCTCCCTGCTTAATGATTAAAAACCTAAACTTCTATGCAGGATTGCATACACACATGTTACAAGTATTACAAGAGTTTCCCCTCGAATAGAACCACTACATACATGATTGATTACATGACTCACAAAGCATGAACATAAACAAATAACTTAGCCATTCAGTTTGATCTTCAAATTAGCTAACAGTTTCTTCTCATCCTCATTGAGGTGTTCTTTCCTAGCATAGGTAATGTCCATAGCTGCTTTGAACAAGTAAGTCTTCATAACATTGTTTGCACAGCTTTACGGCTCGAAAAATGATGTCATTCCTGTGCTTCCAAATGGTGTATACCAAACTGCAAAACTGAAGTTGAATGATGATCCGTGTGGTCCTCTTCGCCTTGAGCGCCTTGTGTAAAGCCTCAAAGTATCCGATGCAGGATTCCACAGTAGGACCAGTAGTAGAGACGTAGGGTACAGCAGAGAGGAGGCCTATAATAGAGGGACATCCTACAGCAAGGCTGGGACTTGCAGCAGAGGGGAGGCCTGCAGCAGAGGGGAGGCCTGCAGCAGAGATGGGGTCTGCAGTAGAAGCACGGTCTATAGCAAAGGCGGTGTCTGCAGCAGAAGAGAGGCCTGCAACAGAGGAAAGGCCTGCAGTAGAGACAACGTCTGCAATAGGGGTGGGATTGCCAACAGGAACAAAATTCACGGCACAATTTTGTCGTCATTCCTACATCAAAGGGTTAAGGAAGCTGCATGAAAAGAATAAGTGATCATGGGTCTCCACTTCCTTCTTGCAGAAAACACATAAAACACTATCCTACAACCCCATTCCCATAAGTTGATCATGAGTATGAAGCCTTTGCCGCACCACTAGCCACGTAATGAAGGCGTGCCTTGGGATGTTGCCCTTGAACCATATAAGTTTGTGCCAGAATACCTTTGGAGCCCTCTCTCGGATCCCATGCACGAGCAGTCGAGAATCCTCTCTTCCTCCCATCACCTCAAAGACAGACATCCGTCCCTCCATGGATAACGGGAAGGAGAGAGCCATGAAGGAGGTCCAGAATAGCTGAAGGTAGCTGCCACGCTGAGTCCTGAATAATAGAGTGCAGCATAATATCCCCTGGGATTCGAGTGTTGTAGATAAAAGTATTGGAGATCTTTAAATACAAGGGACCCATAGAACTGATTTGTTGCTGAGCCAATGGCCTAAGCTGTAACAACTGCCTCCAATTCCACGAGCCAGCCTTTAGGATCTTCATGGACCAGAAGTTGTCATTGCACACAAGGTTAGCATACACCCAGTCATTCCAGATGGTCCTTTCCCTCGAGACAAGACCCCAAACATGCTTCAACATGAGGGCTTTGTTCCAAGTTGGAAACCGACAAAGCCCAAGTCCTCCTTACTTCTTGGGGAGACACACAGTACTCCAAGCCACCTTCGCACCCGTAGCACCCAATGATGGTCCCTTCCACAGAAACCTCTTACATATGCTTTCGATCCCAAGCAGTACACTCTTAGGCATTAGAAAAACTCCAGCCCAGAATACTTGAATGGATTGCAGCACAGATTTAACAAGTAGTAACCTGCCAGCATAAGACAATGTGCGATTGGCATAACTGGCAGCTCGTTTAGCAACTTTGTCAATCAATGGTCTATAGTCTCTAGCCTTCAACCGCTTCGTGGTAAGAGGATGCCCAAGTATCGTACTGGCAGAGATCCCTTACCAAATCCCCAAATACGTCGGGCAGAATCTATGATGGAGGTATCATCCCCCGCCACAAACAACTCACTCTTAGAGGTGTTAGGATGCAGACCCGAGACTGAAGAGAAGAGGTCAACCCCCTCCTTGATGAACTCTATAGATTCCAAGTTCCCCTCCGAGAATAACAGCATATCATCAGCAAAGAACAGGTGAGATAGGTCGGTTCTCTTGCATCTCCAATGGAACTTGAAGCCCCATTTGCCAGTCTGAGCATCAAGTATTCCGGAAAATACCTCCATAGCCAAGATGAAGAGATAGGGGGCTAGTGGGTCACCTTGCCTAAGTCCTCTTCCAGCTGAAAAATAACCATGAAGTTCCCCGTTCACCTTGACAGAGAACTGGGCACTACATGTGAGCTCCATAATCCAGGATATGAGCTGCTGTGGGAATCCAAAATCCTCAAGTGCCTGCTCCAGAAACTTCCAACTGAGAGTGTCATAAGCTTTCATCATGTCGATCTTGAAGGCAATCCTCGGGAGGTATGGTCATGGAGAAGCTCTTAGGCTAGCAGTATGTTATTGCTGATCTTCCTGCCTCTCAGAAAAGCACCCTGCGAAGGACTAATGAGAAGAGGCAACACTTTGGCACATCGGTTAGCAAGAAGCTTTGCAATGCATTTATAAATGATGTTGCAGCAGGAGATCGGTCTGAAGTCGGTGATCTGTGTGGGGTTATCACATTTTGACACCAAAGCAATGACAGTAGAATTAGCCTCCTTAAGCATCCTGGCGTTCTGAAAGAACTCCTGGATAGCCAGAATCATATCACTCCGGACTATATCCCAAGCATCAATGAAGAATTCCACCGAGAAGCCATCAGGACTAAGAGACTTGTTCCGAGCAAGGGAGAATAGGGTGTGCTGGATCTCCGCTTCAGTTACCTCGACAGTAAGCTGGTCCTTGTACTCTTCCGGTACCGACCTCTTCACAAAAGGCATGAGATTAGGCACGAAGTTTGCTTGCGGTTGAACTTCCATAAAATAGCTGAAATGATCCATAATGAACTGCTGCAAATGGCCTTCTCCTTAGACTGCGGTCCCTTCGTGACTAACGAGCTCTGAAATCCTCTTCCTGTTCTCCCTTGCCTTCACATAGTTGTGGAAGAACTTGGTGTTGTTATCCCCTTCTTGCAACCACTGAACTCTAGATTTCTGCTTGTAGAATGGCTCCTCCTGTAGCCTTAGCTGGGAGAAACTCATGACTGTCTCTATTTCCCTTTCTATAAACAGTTCGTCAAGGGGTTTGCCTCAAGGGTTTGTTGTGCCTTCATCATATCCACTCTAGCATCCTGGACCTGTTTGGATATGTCGTGGAAATGCCTTCTACTGAAATCTCGAAGCCTCAGCTTGACGACTTTCAGCTTCTTGTAGAGTCTGAACATTGCACGCCCATAAACAGGTACCTGCCATGCATCATAAATAATAGGAAGGAAGTCCGTATGCATAGACTAGAAGTGGTAATACTTCAACGGCGCCTTAATCTTCCTATCCTCATCAACACGAACAACTATAGGGGAATGGTCAGAGATCCCGAGGGGAGAAATGCTGCTTCAGAGAAATTGAACTCAGCTTGCTTCCTGTAGCAAGCATGCTCTCCTTGGCTTCTGTTACTCCATGTATACCTACAGCCTCTGTATCTAAGGTCATCAAGTGCAGCATTTTCAAAACAAGCAGGGAACTCATCAAAGGATGGAAGCCATTTGTTCGTGCCTCCCTGTCTATCCCTGGCAAACAAGCTCAACTTCCTCCGTCTCACCAAGCTGCAGACTTCTGCTTTCTTTATTGGGAGTCCTAGACCCCTTATATTCCAAAAACCAACAAACATAAAAACTATATAGATAGTTTGGAGGTGCAGACTACCTCTTACGATGTATAGTTGTAGTGCTAGACCCCGCTTTGGTCTTATGCTTCTTGACCTTTTTCGCTTTGGTCAAAGGCTGCCTCCAGAGACTTCGATGCCATGGTAGTGAGGCCAACCACAATATGGTCCAGTACGATATCTTCCTTTGGCTCAAAGTTAGCAACCCTAAAACAATATGTCTCCATGTTCTCATAGGGACTTTCTCCATCATTCTCGATGATTCATCTTTTTCAACCTCAGCATGAAAGTTTAAGATCAAGTATTCGAACAAAAACCCGGATTGGCACAAATACACCCTCACAACATCAACCAATTAATATTCCTTATTCTACTACTTCACACATAGACATTTCAAGTATCCAGAATAATAAACGATTGATGTTGAAATACAAAGTTTATAAATTTGTCTATATTTTGAAATCTAAAATCGTTCGACTAATCGTTGATACATCTAAAATATATCATACATCCATGATAAATCAAAATCCATCGGTGTCAAAAAAAAAAAAAAAAAAACACCAAGAGACATTATTATTTCTAATAGTTAAAAAAAACCACTACATAAACTACCCCTTCATAATTTCTAATCCAAGATCCATCAAATTAACCTTTTACTACTTGGTCATTTTTCAATTAGCTATTCACTGCATAAAGAAATTGACCACTTGCTTATTTCAGAAACAAACATTACACCTTTACTCTATAAAAAATTAATATTTTTAAACAGTTTCAAATAAAATTTCAATAATAACAATCCAAACTACAAAAGCAAGCATCACTAATTGATTTTTTTTAATGTTTTATGCAAGGTCGAAGTTGATTATTTCAACTCATCCTAATTATTTTAATCCAAAAATCAAAACTCATCCAGTATAACTCATCCATGACAACATATCCATCACAATTCATCCGATACCATCATCCAACTCTATCGACCAACTCATCATCCAACTCGAACGAACAACTCACCAATCACTACCACTTCACAACCAACTTCATCGAATCAACCCACATCAATCAAAATTCATCAATTAACCATAACCAATCCAAATTGATCAACCAATCAAATAATTAAATCAAGTAATTAACTAAATTAAATCACACTCAAAATAATTAAAGATTAGGGTTTCAGAAATTATGCATTGGGGAAATTTAAGATAAGGTTTTGAGAGAGCTAGGGAGATTGGGGTCTTGTCTGATCTCCCTCTTCGGTGCTCGTCTGATCTCGTCGGAGTCGTGGCCTCTTGGATTCTATCAATCTTAGTATATAATCAATGACGGATACCAGATTTTATCAATGTAGGGGCTAAGCGAATAAATAAAAAATTTTATTAACTTGTTTATACTCAATTCGTTATTATGATAACATTTTGATTGTGCGGTTTGTCGATATAAAATTTGACACATAATATTTTAACAAAGAAACTGCTTAAAATACATATTAAAAGACCCTCCCACCCATACCGTGGATCCATCATTATATATAATATAGATTAGATTATTTGGTTTACAATAATTTTTATAATAAATGATGTTTGATTGTTATAAGAAAATACGATATACACATCGTTGTATTTATTTTGGGGTCGGATTGTAATAGATAAAAGTTCTAGTTTTCGATACCTTTGATGGGATTTTGTCACATTGATCCCCAAATCTTATCTTTTTAAAAAAAAAAAAAAAAACCATCTTATGTGTCAAAATCCAATCATCGTTTACCTTCAAAATAATAATAATAATAATAATAAAATAATCAAACATCATTGAAAATAGGAGAACTTTTTTTTTACTCCCTATTTAAGTTTTATTTACTTTTTACTCCCTTGTATATTACATTTTGATTAAGATATACTACATGTCATATATATATACATACACTACAATTTGTTATCCATATACTGCAATTTATACAATTTGGAACAAAATGTAAGAAAAACTTAATTTGAGGATTTTCTCTCAATTTGAAGTTGAAAATAACAAAATTATAGAAACATGTTATTTCTGGTTTTATTCTTTTTGTTTTTTTATGAAAATTATTATTTTTGATTTATTTTAGGACGGAGGGAGTAATTCATAAATATCTGCAAAATTCTAAACTTAGCTTACAGTCTTGCACCCCACCCCACCCAGCAGTGCGACTGTCCACCAGTCCTGCAGTTACAAACTCGTCACAGAAGAAAAAGCCATCCAAAATTTTCAGGGGTCAATTACATCTGCATGAGTTAATCTGCTAAGATGCTTTAGCTGTCTTCGTGACCAGGGAGAGTTTGGCCAGGAGACCAGAGAGCTGGAGGAAAGAACCAACACCGTCACAGATTCTCATGTGGGCAAATCCAGTTTCCTGCAGAATGGAGAAAAGATCAGTAAATATATTGAAATTTATTTGAAATCTTAGCAAGTCTCTTTTTTTTTTTTTTTAGCACCTTACATCGCTAGAATGTATACGCATTAGAACAACTCTAGAACAATTTAGGAAGCTAATGGAAATTGATCTTTGGGAATGTATTAAGTTCATAATAAGAGAAACCTAGGGAGTAAAAAAAGAGAGTTAGTGCCTTGAAGGGGATATCATAAAGATTTAACCAAAAATATATGCATCCAAGTAAATGTCACGAAAAGCCTGTCCCTGAGTATCATATGAAAAACAAATCATACCTTCATGAACTCTAATTTCAAATACTCAGCCATATCATAATTTTTTATCACACGGAAAAGAGTGGTGATTATATCCGTTGGTGAGTAACCCAAATCGTACAGCTGCTTCAATCCAGAGCACGCATCATCAAATTTTCCCTCGAGTATGGTGCGGATCATATTCTTAACAAGCAATGGATGAGGCTGGTCGCAAACCTTGAAGACAATAAAGAGAGTGAGGAACATTAGATCACTTTTTCTAGAACAAAAACAAGTGAAGCTGAGCTCTTCTTTTACAACCTTGAAGACATTGTCTTGATTGATGAACCGGAATCCACTAAAAGTAGCTTGCAGATTATTCAGAGCTTGTCTCATATCACCATCAGCAGTAAAGATTATCGCTTCAAGACCTTCCGATACATATGGAACCTTTTTGAGAACAAAGGCAGGATTTAGCTTCATTCACCTCGCATTATGTTAGTACGAAGATCAACCAAATTATTATAAAGAGGCTCATTAGTGTAGAATAATATACAACTCCTCACTCCTGCCAAGATCAAATTCTGTCACAGGCTACAGAAGCACAGCAAGATCTCAAATCAAATCAAAGAAACCCTCAGAAGCAGGGGTGGAACCCGTGTGGTGGGGGGTTAGGTTCAACCCCTCCCATGGTTCCGATGAGCTCTTATACCCTTGTAAAAGTATCTGAAATTTGTATATAAATTTTGTGTTTTATGAATGTGTCAATAAGCCTACTCGGCCAATGACGCTGTTGATATCCACTTCATTGTCCAGAATACGAGCCCACACCCCTGCTGCTACCAATCTTCGTTTTGCCTGTTTTCTTTTCTGTAGAACTGACCGGTTTCGGTAAACAAGTTTGGTTTGGATATATATATATATATATAAAGTTTAGAAGATTTCCTTTTACTTCTTTTTCCTCCTCTCCATATACGTGTGCACAAATAATAGTGAAAGTCAAATCTAACTAGATAGTATAGATTATTGTCCCTCAAAAGAATCTAGTTAGATTATTGACTATATAATAACTTTTCTACTTCTTGTTATATGCAATAATTATAGAATAAATTCTAAAAAGTGAAAAAATTATTTTAATATCTACTTATTTAAAATTAAACAAGTAGTGAAAAAATTATCAAGTCTGGAATCAATTAGATAAAAAAAATTCTTATAACTAGTATACTACCTCGTGCCCTGATTATGGGGTTTTTTATTGTAATTTTTCGTTTGCGATTTATTGTGATACATATTGATAGATAATGGTAAAAGGAATAGGAGAATTTTTTCGTATTGTTTCAACTGTTTTTTTGGTAAATAATTTAAGATTTTCTTTTTTTTTTGTAAAAGATGTAAAAAAAAATTCAACATTTAAATGAATGACGTCTCACACACCACCTGATGATTTTGTTTATTTAGATATACAATAGATTTTGACGACACGTGTTATTGTTTTTTATTGGCCCCCTTATGATTTAATCCTGCTCTTGGCCCAGGTCAGATGGCTACAGTCTCTTAACAAAGAAGGGAAGTAACCTAAAGAAAAATGGAAGTTGACAGCACTGTGAGTGAATCAGCTCAATATACAATTTAACAAATAGCCAATATTCAAGAAACAATAGCCAATATACACTTCAGAAAAGGATATAAAGAGACCCTCTCTTCTATTTACTAGTCCTTTCCAAGCAATGATGCTGGGTAGTATTTCCCTCCTTGAGAAAACTAGCAACCAATAAGCTTCTAACTTTTCCTCTTCTTGAGAGGGATATCAATAAGCTTCAATGCCGAACTTTGACTTTGTTGAGGTTCTAATGTCATCCTAAATTTGGAAGTCAATATATTCATCATTGACATAGTTCATAGTTGTCACAAGATTTAGGCAGAGTCACGTAGTAGAACCTTGAAAGGCCTACATGGTGGCCTAGGCTAACAAGCGATGGCCTGATGAGTACACATGAAAAATTAGGTAGAAATATATGAGTTGCATTTGCACTGTAAGAGATTTATTTTACCCATTTTCGAAATAATGTAAATGAGAAAAGAACAACATCAAACAAATTTGAAAGTAAGAACTTTTATTCGAGCATGTCATAAAATTCCTCTTATTATCTTTCGTGTTAAAAATCTTAAAAGGACATTAAGTTTCTAGCCAGAACTGGTTTATGCCTTAAATTTCAATCTAGATGAAGAAGTTACCCACTAGACTTAAATGGTTTTCAAAAAGAAAATATTGAAGAAATCGACTCCTTGTCAACTATACAACTTAACAAAAGAAAAACAAATAGCATGTTCACAGAAAAAACTAAAGAGTCTCTCATCACACACACACACATAATTAGGCGAATGACCACCGGGAATTTTGCTCGGCCAAGTGCCGTAGGTGGTGGTTCGATAGCCTAGAGGCCCTAGACGAAGGCATATTAACACTGATCAGAGAATCAAGAAAATTTTCCTGAACTAGCTTTGACATCTGCCTATCATGACAATGAGCATGGTGAGGACAGTGGAAAGAACACACCCTCTTACGGGTCGCCCAACCCACAGGACAAGATCTATAGAGCTCACAAGTTAAATGGTAGAGAGGATCACAAATGGTAAAGCTTTGCCCATGAGGATCCATCAGGAGAATGCATCAAAGAACAACGATATGTTGTCACATATTGCATATGGTAACGATATTAATGCATCCAAAACTACAGCCCAAGAATACTATCAGTGTGAATAAAGCTTACTACAATATCCTTAAGTTTGATGCTATAGACAAAAGGCGTTGGCACGTTAGTTCTGTTGAAAGGGAAAAATACCAACTATGAGTGTAAAACAGGAAACAATTCACAAACACAAAGCTGTCTTCACAATGAAGCACAAAAGGTAACAGTATAAAACACACCTAAATTTTAGAAGGAAAATAAAAAGCAAAAAAGCTGTCTGGATAATAGTAGACCATGGTTACCTTTTCAGCTTCAATCACAACCATGAGACGGCCAAGAATCTCTTGATCCAATAACCTAGCATACCGAACCAAGGCACATCTACTTTGGATGGGATCAATAATTTTGGAAGATGTATTACATGCAAGAGCAAATCGAGTGGTATTCGAGTAGATCTCCATTGTCCGCCTTAATGCTTGCTGCGCTCCAGAGGTCATGCTAATACCAGATATCATAGAAGAATATAAGGAAGCAGATCCAACACCAAAATAGAAAACAGGCATTAAATTTGAAGAATAAAACTATGTAGCAAAATATTTTGAATGTAGCTTGCTACACTTCCAATGTTATCAGTGACAAAAAGCTGATTGTTGATAACGTCTCACATGGTACCTCAAACTCTATGTTTGCCATGACCCACCTGTCAGCCTCATCAAGAATGATAATCTTGTGCCTCCCAGGAGGAAGTGTAACTTTCTTTTGGGCAAACATCTTAATCTTGTTCCTCACCACATCAATTCCCCTAAAAAGATGACATGATAATAAGTCGTTACAGAAAGAAAATACACATAAAGATACACATAATGTAGTTTTCAACCGAGTAAGGAATTGGTATCCACCTGTCATCTGAAGCATTCAACTCGAGAACAGCTTCCTTATAGTTCGGCCCTAAAAGTTCATGTGCAAGAGCCAGGATGCTAGTAGTTTTGCCCGTGCCAGGTGGACCCTGAATTTGGCAACAGAGGTTACGGATTAAATCAACGTCATTAACTCTAACATGGAGTATTCTGGAAATTTCGCTCATGAAATAACAACATAAAACTTCAAGAAAAACAACTTTAAATACTCCTAACAAAATTTCATTCCTTCTGACCAACAAAAAAAAAATAAAAAATCATTGCCTTTTGTAATATTTTTCACTCTCCTAAACAAACATTGCTAAGCCAATTCAGTTTAAAGCTACTGGAAATGAGTGTATGACTATACCATCATCACAGGAATCCAACGCACACATTACGAAACTACATCTTGTCTCTAGAGTAACCATCATTCTGATGGTCAAAACAAGCTATCAACTGCATAACCCTATATATTGGTTTAAATTCTAGAAATTTATTTCTTATTAGTAAAAGAGTGAATTCTCAAAAAGTACTCTTTTATATAATTAATCCCAAAAACTATCCCACATTACCACCTATATTAGTTTTTCTTGAAACTACCCCAACAACACATAACCCATGGGTGCTTTTAGGAGAAAAAAAATGGAGTGGGGTAGTTGATTGGAATTAAGTTCATGAAATGGTACCTTTTGATCATTTTCTCTTAGTAAAATGCTAATTCCAAACAATAACGAGTATCTGAAATAACACCAAGCATATAATTACGTAGAGATGTAGTTCCACTACCTCCTTTTCGACGAGCCAACTGTGAAGAACAAGAACTTGAGACCTCAACAAATTTTCATCCATGAATCCCTGGTCATAAACCTCACGATGGACTCTTATCCTAAATATATTCCCATTTTAAGAATTAAGATACTGATATGATCCTTTCGCGAGAAAAGGAACAAACTCCAGAAAACGGGATAGAAAGGGATGAAATTTAGAAACTTGAATTGATTTGGGTAATTCTGCCGAACTTACATGGAACTAGCTTCTCCCTTTCATAAGGAGATACATTAAAAGACACTAAAACTACCCACTCATCCACTAGACTAACTAGATTAATAAATCAGAAAATACAACTAAATCTAATATAGAATAATAAATTTATGAAATAGTCAAGATCTGTATCAGATATACTGGAGTTTACATAACTAAAAAGCCAATTCAAACAATCCCACACGACAACAGTACCCAAAACAAGTTCAGAAACCAATTAATACAACGCAACCAGTTAACTAGCACCTAACCATAGAAAAATTGACACAAAACAAGAATTCAACTTATTACCCAAGGGCTCCGGTTTAGAGCTAGGGAAAGATGCACATCCATGAATCTATCGAGACCTGAACAAATGACTATGAGTCATAGTCTATGACATCCATGAATGAACCCATGACCATGAGTGTCCCATCAATGGGCCAAACTCATATTAGAATTGACAATCACTTGCCCCCAATTGTTTCGAAACAAACATAAAAAAATAAAATACGCAGTAGCATAAAGAAGAACAATGGGATATACGCACAAAACTACAATATCAGCAAAGATAAGATAATAATAGGGAGTTGCGAATCAATGGAAGAGAAGTAAGCATACAGCGAGTAAGAGATTAGGCATGTTGCCGTCGCGGGCGATGACTTGGAGGCGGGATACGGCATCTTCGTTGCCCACGATGTCGGCGACTCTCGTCGGCCTGTACTTCTCCACCCATGGTATCTCGTACATTTCGCCGCCGCTGCTGCTTGATGATATTGATGAAGACGACGCAGCCATGGCAACTTCCATTTTGGCTTCGATTTGATTTTGCTGCTATGGTTGCTTCTTCAAGTGTTGCAAAACCCTCGCCAAACCAAACCCTTCTTGGACGGAAGGCAAAAGAAAAGACAAAAGAAGGCAACTTAGAGAATGGGTGTATGTGTTAATGTGACATTGTGACTTGTGCAGACTGCCGGCTGGCAACGGCTGGCCACCCCTAAGACTTTGTTTGGAAGTTTTAATAAGAGGAAAGATCAAATGAAATAAAATAAAAGTGAATGGAGATAAAGAGGAGATAAAACATAGAAGTTTATTTTTTGTTGTTTGCGAGTTTAAAAATTTAAAATGGAAGTAGAAAAATTATTCTTTTATTTTTATTTTAATAATATAAACTATTTTATTGTCCTAGCTAGAAAAAAAGATAATTTTGTAATTTAATTAACTTATCCTCCCTTCTGTTCCAAATCCTCTCAATTTTGGGGTTCCTTGGGAGAAAAATCCCTTTTACTCTACTCAGAAATACTTTTCTTTACTCTCAACAAAAACTCACAAACACATCACTTGTGAGAGCCTTGAATCCTTTCCCGCCTCTCTTTTCTTTAGACTCAAATACAAGGCCCCACTGTCATCTTTGACGCCAACAAAAGTAGGAAAGACTAAAAATTGTGAAACTTTTAGTTACCGGTTCTTTAATCTTTAGTCTTTTTTTATGTTTATGTGATAATAAACTTTATTTTTTCACAAGGTGTCTTGATAAGCTTTGTGCGAGCGTGACAAGTTGATGAACATGTATACTCATTCATGAAACACTTCCCAAGAAGGATTTATATCTTAGTCCATTTGATTTGAAAAGATTAACGAATCAAGTCCTACCGAAGTCAGAGCAACTTGAAAGACACATGGAGACAATTGAAACTGCAATGAGTCTTGGCGCAATTAGTAGGTATAGTCCAAATATAAAGGTATGATAATATGACACTCTTCAAGTGTTTAGGAGCATCAAAGTCAAAAAGATTTTGAAACATTTTGTTTTGATTTAGTAATAGGACCAGTATCATTAAAATTACGAATTTTCAAAAGCTGAGTTAATTAAGTTAAGTGTGGCTTTGAACTCTGATTTCGTGTTTTGATCGTTTCCAAATGAGTCATGATTTTAAAAGAACTTCTCATCTATTTTGACCGATAAATAAAGGTTTTCAATGATATAGAAAGAGACACAATTGTTTGTTTTCATCTTTAAGGAGATTTCGCATCATATTGATTGTCACTAAATGTATATTTGGAAACTGAATTTTGGAACAAATCTGCACAATTTCTCATCACTAAATGACTATATATTAAAAATTCTACTGTTTAAAAGAGTAGAGAGAACACACAAACACGAAGAAGGCAGCACACAAATTGATTTGCAATAAAGACGATTTTTTTTTATCAAAGCTTCCATTTTTTATTTCCATTCTCCCGAGGTCTGAAAGTTTTGATTTCTGTTTTCAAAAGCCACATCAGTGAAACTCAAGAAATTTCATATTCATGAATCTGTCCATCAAATAAGTTTTAGAGACTTTCTTCTTCTTTTTGAATCAAGTTTCTACGTTATTGCATATTACTTTGGCCGTCTTATATTTACTACAAGTCTCAGTCAATCGAGGAAACAAACAATTCAAAAGATCGTTTGTACAATAGTCATCATCTTTATGCTATGTAGTCACATAACATCTTCTATTTTTTTTTTTTGTCAAATATGTTCCATACATTATAAAATATATTCAAAAATTTCATACTAAATCGAACCGTTTTATTCCCATCTTTATATTTCAATCCCTCCAAATTTTAAAGTTTAAGCACTTCGAATGAGTTAGTCATTGTTCTTTAACAGATTTTCCAATTCAACGACCAATCGAATAAAGTGCAAAATAAAAAAACGAATGTACCTTGAGACGATTTAAATAGCCTAATATGACAGCCACCGTTCTCCTCTTGACCGATTGAGAGCCAAGCAGTGCCTTTTCTCTACGCCTTTGAGTCAAGCACTAGAGTAAAGGAGAATCAGCCACCTAAAGCCAAACCACACAGCAAATCGTAAAACCAAACAGGAGCACAAAGCCTTCGACATCGAAATTCGATCTCTCCAAAGATTTAACCTCAATACAAGCAGCGCATGATGATCAGACCGGCCTCACTCAGGAACGTGAAGAAACGAACCCGGATGCAGTGATCTCCTCCTGTTTCAGAATTTAGAGCCGCCGGCGAGCTCACCACCACTTTAACACGAATGCTTCCTCGAAGCCGTGATTTGTTCGGGGCGGTGGGGGCGCGGTGGCGAATCTAGAGATCCGATTGTGATGGAAAGCTGCGGTAGCGGTTAGGGTTTCCACGAGTGTTTTACTCTAAAAGATAGTAAAATATTCAAATAAAACAACTAAGATATCAAATTTAGGATATCAGGATTATTGTCCAAACTAATATATATGAAAAACAGATGATTTAATCTTCACTATTTATTTTTAAATTTAATCTTATAATTAATAATAAAATAAATAAATAACATAAAATAAAAATATTATCTGTTATAAATAATAATATTTCTCAATAATATTTATACTTGATCAAATACATCAAGATTTATCAAGCTCCTATATTCCCATGTAGAATCCTTTGGCAAAGTTTTACTGTACTACGAAAGGAACTCCTAATGATAACGGGATTTTCGAACTTCTGATAAGCTATTCTTGAATAACTAATACGACGGAATGGGACACTGGGACTGATGGAGTATTTAGTATTGAAATTTAGTATTGAAATTTAGGTGTTGAGGGAACTTGGTCTATATATGTTTACATCAAATATATGTTTACATCAAACTGTTGCTCTGCAT
Organism: Drosera capensis; assembly: GCA_001925005.1. Lineage (NCBI taxonomy): Eukaryota > Viridiplantae > Streptophyta > Magnoliopsida > Caryophyllales > Droseraceae > Drosera > Drosera capensis. Next base: position 22,275 of record LIEC01006238.1, read on the forward strand.
TAGTGGACTTGTACAGTTGTACATGTTCTCCCTTGAATTAATATTCATTTGTCAACTTGGCAGTCCCATATCACAGTTCTACTAGCACGATACTTAATATTTAATGCTCGCACGATCTTATATTTTTATTTTATCATGAAAGCGTCGCAAAATACTTTTAGATAAAACTTATAGCAGATTATAAGGATGTAAGAGGGCACTTACGTCATACGGAGTAGTAGTAAGAGGTCATAGTTTACAGAAAGCGCAATTGAATAAAAGATCGCCTAAGGAACAATACAAGAAACTATGTGAGGTGTGAAGCCTTGTTCAGAGTTCATTGTCTCTTTACTCATCAATAGAGCTGGGTTAATGGGTCGGTATTTACTCATCAATAATTTCATCATAACTATTTGTACATAGGACAATCCTTTCGGTTTAGCACACACACTTTTTCTATTAAAATAGAAAACCAATTAAAATTCTTATTGTTGAGTCCATTCGAGTACTTACAAATCTAACGAAATCATGGATACTCGAAACGGATCAAGTCGAATCAAAGTGCCCATGAGACTAACTTGAGTCCACATACTCACGAACATGCCAAGTTGAACATATAAATAGTCGGACTTGATCATTCGATAAGAGTCAAGTCGACTCGAGTTGGATCCTTACAAACATAACTCAAATTACTGGATCCCAACACTTTGTTTGGTGAGTTACGTGGAAAAAGAAAAAAAAAAAAGGAAATGGTTGGATTAAAAAAAGGAAAAAAGGGAATGTTTTCTATTCATCATGTTTATGAGTTGATAGAAAAAAATTAGCATGATTTTCTCTTGCGCTCCTTGTGAGATGAGAGGGAAAAAAAAAAGAAAAAAAAAATGCCCAATTTCCTTTTATTTTCCTTTCTTTTCCTATCTCAACTCACAAGATGTAAGGTCCTATTTGAGAGATGAAGATAGGAAGGGAGGGAAAGCAGGGGATTTCAACATAAAAACCCTCCAAAAACTATGTTTGTAAGGTTTTTGAAAAGGAAAAGCGAAGTGTTTGTGAACAAAGAAAGAGCCAATTTGCTTCCAAAAATGAAACTTCCAAAAATAAGGGTTTTAGAAGAGAAATGAGAGTATTGCTGTTGAAAAATCAAAGTTGTCCTCCTCTTCACATGAATAGTACTGTGTGTTTAAAAATTAAAATTAAAAACATATTTTTATTTTCCTTTCTTTATATACTCACAAACACTCAGAAACACAAAAAAGATAAATTTATATAAGAAAAAAAGAAGTTGCATCAAATTAGTTTGCAGTTATGCTCATAAAATTATTTTAAAATAATTATTTTAAAATTTTAAAAATCAAATCATTATTTTTTGAATTTATGAGGATTACAAAAAAAAACATGATTGAAATTGATACACCCTCAATAATCCTATTTATATACTCTATTTTTTTTTTTCTTTTTACTTCATTCTGAATGAATTTCATCCTCATTTCAATTAGAACTCATAAATAAAGCACAATCCCAACTTTTTTATCTCAAACCCTTGAAATGAGTCTACATTTCAATTCCAAAGCAAGCATATGCGAGTACCGTATATTCTCATTACAAAAATTCCCCCCGCACTTTCAACCCCAATAACCCAATTGACCAATTTTTCCAATTCCCCCAAATCAACCCACAATTCAATGATCTGCTCATGATTTCATGCACCCATTTTGTTGCATATCAGCCATCTCTGATCAATCAAGTCTCCCAAATCAAACGCAAACCGGGCACGATCTTGATACCCAGATGATGTCGTCGTCGGGCGAGGTGTCTTGAGGAATTCGGGTGTGGATCAGAGGGAAATGGTGAGGATAAACGACATAATAGGGAACGGGATAAGTGGGGTGCTGTATAAGTGGGTGAATTATGGGAAAGGGTGGAGGCCGAGGTGGTTCGTGTTGCACGACGGTGTCTTGTCGTATTACAAGATTCATGGGCCGGACAAGATTGTTGTTAGTGTGGAAACTGAGAAGGGGTGTAAGGTTATTGGGGAGGAGTCTGTGAGGAGGATTGGGAAGAGTCGGAGTAGTAGTAATGGCAGTGAGACGTCCGCGATGAGGCGGAAGCCGTTCGGGGAGATTCATCTGAAGGTTTGTGAATTGTAATGGGTTGGATTCTTGTTGTTTGTTTCGGATTTCGGTGGTATGGATGTTTGATTTGTAGTATTGATCTCTTGGGTTTAATTGATTTGATTGTGTTTCTATGTGGAATTGGTTCCGTTGTGTTTCTTGGATTCAAGAAAGAGAAATTGGAATGTTTTGCTCCTGTTGGGTCTTTTTGTGCGCCAATGTGTTTAGTATGGACTATGCGATATAGATTTTGACATGAATCAACACTCGATGACTTGTCACAAGCTTATTTATATCCTGTGTTTGTGGTTTATCATATTTTGCTAGTTATTTATCTGGAAATTCATTGTTGATGAATTTGTGAGAGCTGATATTTATTAAGTATTCAAGTGCAATGTGTACGCACCTTCAAGAAAAACGAGTCATTGGATTCAAGATGCGGTTGAGATCTAAGTTTGGCTTGAAAGAACAATTCTGTCCTGTACTGCCAATCAAATTTAACAGATATAAGATAAGCAATGATTAGAACATGTTTTTTTTAATCCCAAAAATTAGATGAGATGTCCTGTTGAGTAAAGGTTGTCATGCAATTTACATGTTGAGGAACACTAACAGCATGAGAGCTGTTGTCCTTTTAATTCTTCTTATGTTAATCAATATTTCCTGGCTGCTCTCTTATAGGTTTCTTCGATCCGCGAAAGCAGATCTGATGACAAGAGATTCTCCATTTTCACCGGGACAAAGAGGTTGCATTTGAGAGCAGAGACTAGGGAAGACAGAGCAGCTTGGATGGATGCATTGCAAGCTGTGAAAGACATGTTTCCACGAATGTCCAATAGCGAGCTGATGGCTCCTATGGACAATCTTGCTGTGTCCACTGAAAAGCTGAGGCAGCGGCTCCAAGAAGAAGGTGTCCCTGAGTCAGCTATTCAGGACAGCGAGTTGATTATGAGAAGCGAGTTTGCGGCTTTGCAGAAGCAGCTTTTGCTGCTAAAGCAGAAGCAATGGCAGCTGATTGATACATTGCGGCAGTTAGAGGTACATGTTCCACTTAATAGAAAACAACCTGCCAATCAAATTCAGAATTCCTCTTCAGTCTCTCCTGCACTGGAATAAATGATTGGAAGTTTCATTCTTTGGAGCTTAGTTTTCATGAGCCAGTCACATGTAGTAGTTGACGTTTCTGGCGATTCTTTTTGTATGCAATCATCAGAGCTGGTGTATTTTTCAGCTACTTTACTTGATCAGTTAATGAAAGAATTAAGAGCATTTGGATTCTAATTTCGTTCACAATTTATGTGTAATGCTTTTCTGCTGAAACATGAAGAATAATTATATTGTCCTTTGTCACAGCCTCCCCCCCC
>LIEC01006238.1:25748-118483 GCA_001925005.1 Drosera capensis
ATCCCCCCCCCCCCCCCCTTTTTTTTTTTTGAGGTGTAAACTTTATCAGGCAATGATTCAAGTAGAACATGTAATGATGACCCTACAGGCCTACATCTTGTACATTGGATACCGATCACCATATCATAGCTTCTTTCCTTTTTCTCCTTTTTGTGGAAATGAAGATTGTAAACTTCAAGCATGACCTGATTGCCAGGAGCTGTGAAATGATGATATTTTCTGAATAAAGGGTCTGTTCTACTTGTCAAGGAAAAAAATGCAATTATGCAATGATGTCCCTCTTGTAGTTTACTTGCACACTGATTTGATATCATATTGTAACCAACTCTGCAATTAATGGAAGTTGTAGGACTCGAACTCATCACCTACCTGTTTTGATATCATATTGTAACCAACTCTGCAGAAATGTCAAGCGGATAGTAGAAACAGTTTGGTACTATATACAACAGAACTGTAACGAGGGTTGTCATCATCTAGAGTACATCAGAACATTAGGATAAATATGTGGATGTAATGAGATGTATGGGTATGAAAATTTTATGGGTATGGTGGATGTAATGAGATGTATTGCAGTGAAAGCTGTTACATTTTTGATTAGATGAGATACGAACATATTTGAAGCAATTATAAGATTATATGGGACAATTGGTACGGATTAGGAAAGGCATATTTTTATTGCTGGTATGGAAACAAAGAGAAAGATGCATCTCAGAAATCCTGTGGTGTTGTTATAGGGAAGTGTAGCAACTGCTTTTCACTTCACGATGTTTTTATTCAAGTTTTTAGTGAACCGCCAAATCAGATTTCCCCAGGGTACTCAAGCTTTTGGTAAACTGTTTGTTTTTTGTTTTTAATATAAAAATGCCCTCAGATTTACAAAATTATATTCAGCTGGATGCAGCAGAGTTTATGTCATATTTGGGAACTCTACTGAGTCCACTCCAGTTCTAACCAAAAATGATCCTGAAGAAGATATTCTTAGCTCAAAGTAGAATACATCCACGAAATATTACATTAATGGAATATTAAGAAACAAATCGACAAACCTAATGGCAAGATAATATGCTGTGTTCTCAATCACATTTTTGCCAAGTTTTATATGGTTCTATGGTCCTGAAGGCCGTCGATTCTTCCATGGGGCAGTTGTTTCCTTAGATGGTCAGGATGCATGGTTTCTGTGCGCACTGATATAAACTCTGCCTAGCCGATGCTTCCCATGTGCATGGTGGTGGCAAAGAGGTTAGCACTTGGATAAATGTGCGCCACAAAAGCATGCTTTGTATATAGAAGTGAACTTATTGTGCAAGAGACATGTACTCAGACCTAGGGCTGTAAACGAGCCGAGCGGAACCGACACAGTGCCCGGCTCGGGCTCGGCTCGACTCGAAAATCGAAAGCTCGGGCTCGGTCGAGCCCTATTTTGTAAGCTCGAGCTCGGCTCGATTACATTTCGAGCCGAGCTCAAACTCGACTCGATAGGCTCGATTCTTGGTGCACTTCATATTTTTCTAAAAAAATATTTGAATATATAATATAAAATATGTAAAGAATATATAAAATTTATATAGGAGTCTCATTTAGGCTCGTGAGCCGTTCGATCCGAGTATTAATGTGCTCAAACTCGGCTCGATTAGGTACTCGAGCCGGCTCGAGCTCGGGCTCGGCTCGAAAAAACCGAGTCGAACTCGAGTATTGGTCGAGCCGAGCTCGAGTAGCTCACGAGTAGCTTGGCTCATTTATATAGCCCTACTCAGACCCTAGAAACGTTGGAATTAGCCTCCCTTTTCTTGTAATGGTGGATTTGGCTCAACTATCTTTAGTTTGCATTGAGATACTTGAGGTCTTAGAGAAACTGTCGCTTCTCTTGTGCTTCCAACCCTTTCTTTCATTGGGTCTTGTTTGGATATTTATTACTCCAGATTGATTTTATGAGGTAACTCTTGATTCGTTGCTGAGAAGAACCCCCTTGTCATTTATTTTGTAGACAGAGGTGGTGGATTTGGAAAACACTGTTGTTGATGAAAGCCAAAAGCAAGGATCTGCCTCCAGATCAAAGCAAGAGAAATACAGCGGTATGTTCAATCAACTATTTGGTACTTTCTTGTTCTCTACTGCTCAACTGCCACCAATCAATTAGTTGGTCACATCTTCATTTTCTGGGCATCACTTGAGGATATGAAAGAAGACAGTTAGAGATTAGATTGCTCTGTGTTCTGAGGATTATTAGGTTCTTGATTTTTGGTCTGAAGCTTTATATGGTGTTCATGTAATCGTGATGTCTCATGCAGAGAAGATGAAGCCCTGCAGTCATTTCTCATGGAGAAGTCCTTGCTAATCATACAAACAGTAGTGATTCATGTTCTAATACCAAATACGTGGCCTCTTTGAATGTATTTTCCTTTTGAAAGTTGCATGATTATAGATTTGCAAAATATTTAGGTGCCTCAGATTCTCAAAGATTTCCAGGTTTAGTAGTTTCTTATTCAAGACCAGCCTTTGCCTTGGGTTGTCTAATGCCCTTGTTTTCTCATCACTGCATTCTTGTGTGAGAACATGTTGATTTAAACTGTGGTGCAGGCTTCAAGAGACAAGAGAATGATTGTCAACTTGGCAATCATTTGATTCTACTGATGCTTTTGATGACAAAATAATTCTTTGAATTATCAAAGGGGATTTCTAGAAGCTTAAGATTTCAGTCCTGACTTCTACGCTTTCTATCAAATGCCACATTTTGTGTTATCATTGGACAAGGGAAAATAACATTTTAATTTTGTGCTGCTCTCTGCAGAGGCAAGTGCTAGTGGCTCAGATGATGATAATGACAGAGTCTATGCTGCAGAAGAAGAAACAGATGACGATGAGACTCCTTTCTTTGACACTCGTGATTTTATGTCATCGACTTCATTTAGAAGCAACGGGTCTGATGTGAAGATATCGTCAGTTTCCTCTGAAGATGAAGGACTTAACAATGTTGAATCTGAAGATGAAATCGACCCCTCCATCAAGTCAGTTGGAGCTAGCTTTCCTTCTGTTAAGAGACGAAAGAAACTGCCTGATCCTGTTGAAACGGAGAAAGGTGTTAGTCTCTGGCAGATGATTAAAGATAATATCGGGAAAGATTTGACAAAAGTTTGTCTTCCTGTTTACTTCAACGAGCCTTTCTTGTCTCTCCAGAAGTGTTTCAAAGATTTGGAGTATTCATATCTTCTAGACAGGGCAAACGAATGGGGTAAGAGGGTAAGTTTGTTGTGGCTATTTGTGGTTTGATAAATTGCTTTTTGATCGTTTTCTGGTTGTGAATTTGGAATTTCTTGAGCTACGTTTTTATCTCTGAAACAAAGATTAAACTACTTTTAGTATTGTCTCCGTCCCTGATCCCTTACGACTCTCTTTATTGTGGCATAGTAATATGCATGCCGTATCAGGTTGAATGGCTTGTCTTTTCCTGATCCTTGAAATCTGATCTCTTATGTTTTGCTTCTTATAGTAATCTGTTGTAGCATCTCCATTTCTTTTTGTGAAGATTCTTAGTGGCTTTTAAGCTTCTTCCTCCATTGCTGGGCGTCTTGTCATTTCAAACATTGTTGCAATATTGCCCATTCCTTGGTGTGTGAATGCCCAGCTATGGTGTTGGATCTTATTTTGTTGGCATTGTTGTCTAAGCCTTGACAACTTCCCGTGCGGTGTTGTTCAGCCTAGAAAGTATTTGTTTTCTTAAAAAAAAAACATGTTTACCATTGGTTGCTCGGGGATCGTATGACCATTGCTCCAGCCAGCTTTTTCTGGATCTGAAGTGTTGTTAACTTAAATCTTCAGGGTAATAGCCTCATGCGAGTCCTCAATGTTGCTGCATTTGCTGTTTCTGGATATGCTTCTACGGAAGGAAGAATATGCAAGCCATTTAATCCCTTGTTGGTTGAGACATATGAGGCTGATTATCCTGACAAAGGGCTTTGCTTTTTCTCCGAGAAGGTAATTTTTCCGTAAAAAGTATTTTGCAGTTTGTATCTGCTACTTGGCTTTGGTGTATTATTTACTCTTGGGCATGCCTCTTTCCCAAGGCATCTGGAAAATGAATGGCAATGTAGTTTTCCTTGCTTTAACGCAATAAAGATAGCAGCGTTCTTAATGTCCCAAAAAAAAAAAAAAAAGAAGAAGAAGAAGAAGAAGAAGAAGATGGCAGCGTTCCTTATTTAACTGTTTCTCCTAGACAAAAGTTCATAATATGTGCATTGACATGTTTTTATTACAGTTTTGGACCTCATCACGACCCTAACTATTGCCAAAAGCATTTTTCTAAACCAAGTTGCATCATAAATCAAGCTGCATACCATGGACAGGACATTAAAGTAAATCCTTATCCTTGTGAAGCTATATCATTAAAGTAAATCATTAAAGTAAACAGGACTTGTTTTGATGAAGAAAGGGTAAGTTAAACAGGTTCCTAGTTCCTACACCCTGTGTGATGAGGAAATATCAGAATGTAATGTCTTTTGTGAATTGTCACAATCGTTACGTTTGTCTGCCCTTGTAGCTCTCAAATCTCGATATACCAAATGACATGGGATGGTCATTGCCAGGCCATTGTAGATGATCTTTGTTGATTTTAGAAGAGACCTATTTGCTCTGGTAATCTAAGTGTAGGGAATCTGGTGCGTTGTATTCTGTTCATTGATTATTCTCGCTTTCAATTCAGAATACTACTTGTAAACATATGTGATACGCACATACCTTTTTTGTTGCACGCGACTTGATCATAACTTTCCGTGTACTGCTGGATGATTACTACTCTTTCATGCTCGTCTGGTATTCTGACCAACATATCCTGCTTGAGTCAGGTTAGTCATCATCCTATGATTGTTGCTTGCCATTGTGAGGGAACGGGGTGGAAGTTGTGGGGAGACAGCAACTTGAAAAGCAAATTTTGGGGTCGTTCAATCCAACTGGATCCTGTTGGTGTTTTGACTTTGGAATTTGATGATGGAGAAGTTTTCCAATGGAGAAGGCACTCATGCATTTTCTTTATTATAGGGTAGTCTTAACATTTTCAGATGGTGCTTTTTCTGGGGTTTCGACAGTGTGCTACTTGGAATTAATTATTTTCCTGGGCATTAAAAATATTCCGTGTACATTAATCTCACCTTAATATAGTTCATAATGGCATCTGTTTCAGGTGACAACCTCCATATACAATCTGATACTTGGAAAACTGTACTGTGAACACTATGGTACAATGCGCATACAAGGGAATTGTGGGTTCTCTTGAAAGCTGAAATTCAAAGAGCAGTCTATAATTGATCGAACTCCTCATCAGGTTTATAGAATATCTCACTCTTTCTCTGTACATGAGTGCCTTATTCAGAATTCTGTTATATCAGTATCTATAGAAACTTTAAGTATCTCTCGTCTAATTCTTCTCATCACTGATCATGTTTTTTACTTGTTCCAATTAATATAGCAAAATTGTCTTACCAGGGACCTGTTTTTCATTGAGATAAATCAGTACTGCAAAGGTTGTAGACATGGGTGGGCTGACTCTGTAAGAGTTGTCTGGGAAGTCCATGTATTTCCATAGCAATGAGCGTGAATAACTTTTCATGTTAATCATAGTCTTCACTTTGGAACTGAAGGTAGTTATCACTTCGTGTTCGTACTTTCAAGTCAAGTTTATGACTGTAAGGCTTTTCTGCTAGTGTACATCACAGGTAGATAAACATTTTGTGGGCTTGGCAAGAATTTCAAAAACAATTTTTTTTAAACTTTAAGAAAATAAGCAGATGGATATAAATCGAATAATTACACCATTTTTGTATGTGATATTTAGCACAATGGGTCATCTTTGCTTCCCTTGGCTGACTTTGCCTCTATGCCTATGTTCAAGGAGTTGGCATCGGATAACATGAGTTCTTTAATGATGTTACGTACAGAAAGTTTGGGTGACAACTGACTGCTATAGATATTGGATGAGATACTCACGATTAAGATGCTACAAGCACCGTAAGGGATACTCTAATGCTTAAGTTGGCTGGAGATTGCTTTGTAGTCCTTGACATAATAATTCTGTTCAGAAGCAAGGAAGCAGGTGCTTTAATGATTAAATGGAAATTCATGTTGTACCACTTGTACTTAACATTGAAAAAAAAAAGAGCTCAATTTCTTGACTTAAAAATTGATTGAGTAGTGCTAATTAAGATTGATGGGTAGTCATGTGACACATGTCACACCTTGGCAGGTACAAGGGACAGTCCAAGATAAAAATGGGAAATCAGTGGCGACTGTGTTTGGCAAGTGGGATGAAAGCGTGCACTATGTAGGTGGAGATTGTCAGGCGAAGGGGAAAGGCCAGGAAGCTACGTCAATGGCGCATTTATTATGGAGGCGCAGCAAACCACCCAAGTATCCCACAAGATACAACTTCACCCAATGCGCGATATCCTTGAATGAGCTAACTCCTGGTTTAAAGGTGATTATGTACTTTTTTCCATCTGGCATTTGATGTTGATTTTGTGAACTCGCCATTGTTGTATGAATTTGCACGTTCCATTATGATTTTAATTAATGTTTATACAATCCATGATAAATCTGAAGTTTACATTTTAAGTCTTTGGTGCTCGATTTTGTCATTAACATATTACAAAACATCAGTTCTCCTTCGGCACGCTGATCAATTGACGGTGTTCCATCAGACGACCAATTTGGCAGTTCTCCTTTAATCACAATATCATACTGTCGCATGGGTTAAAATCATGCAAGTCATAATATCTTATATTTTTGGCTGGGTGTCATCTCTTAACAATTTTTGTGCTTGCAGGAGAAGTTGCCTCCCACGGACTCAAGGCTGCGGCCTGATCAAAGATATTTGGAAAATGGAGAGTATGAAAAAGCAAATGCAGAGAAGTTGCGGCTGGAGCAGAGGCAGCGGCAGGGACAGCTTCTAACCCATATTACTTCAAAATTAGGGTTGTCACTTGTCATGTTTGTGTTTAAAGGATAGTCGTGATGGGATCCCATAGTATACCAAGATATTGTGCTCCGAACTTCTTTTGCTTAGTCAAGCTTGCTTTGCTGGCCATGTTAAGAATGTGTCTCTCCCGGAATCTTGAACTATTCGGGATTAATTTGTCTGACCAATGAATTTTTGCAGTGTTGCATAATTATATTTTATCCTAGGATATTATTCTGTGACTGCTTTTGTAAATTAAGTGAAGTTTATTTGCTGTGTCATAAAATATAATTGTGACTGCTTTTTTATATCAAGTTTATTTACTTTTTTTGGGTGCCATTTTAGGCTCGGAAAATGCAAGAGAGTGGTTGGAAGCCTAGATGGTCTTCGAAGGATAAACAAACTGATACATATAGATACATTGGTTGTTATTGGGAGGCCCTACAAGAGGGGGATTGGGAGTCATGCCCGGACATATTCGGCCAGATTCCATCATTAGAGTAATTTCACACAGAACACATTTGGCTAGTCAGGTATCTCTTTTACCTCTTTTCATTTGATCAAATAGTGAAATTTTTACTGATAGGAAGTAAGAGTGATAGAATTTGAGTTACTGTGTGGAACCATAGACTTGAACGTATATGTTAGATTATACCTGCAAAATCAATAAAAATGATTTTTGTGATGATATAGAATACTTGTCGTTGGGCTGTTTTAGTTGAAGTGCTGCGTTTTCTGAATTAGATCCTAAATCTCATCTTCCCCCGATGGAAAATGGGGTCAAATAGCTTAAGAAGTCTAGATTCTGATCCTCTAAAATACTGCATATTGATTTGTTATTGTGGTCTATATCCCTGAGAAATTGACTGGAGTAACCCTATCCAAATAAGAAAATGTAAAGAAAAATGGAAGTTCCAAATGAATTTTCAGTTTCAAAATGATGATGGAACTAACTGAATCTAGTGAAAGCACATGCCTGTCGTTTTTATACACAATATTGTTGGAAGTCAGGAAGAAGTTAAGAATGTGTGAATACATCAACAAGTTGATTTGCGAATTGGGTGTTTGATGGTGGGTTCTGTCGCAACAGTATCTCATAAGAAATGATCCTTGAGATCTATATGTTTTGTCCATTTAGGAAAGCTGGATTAGCAGGAATGAATACAGCTGTGGCATTGTCAAATGCATTGGCACATTGGCTTAGAAACCGTTAAGGCATCCAATTCATCAGGATAGAATATGTAGTACTCTTGAGGAAGATCATATCAGGCTGTAGAACATAGTGTCGTGTGCTTGATGTAGGGTTTAGTACCAATAGATTTTCGGGATGGTGGAAGGGCTTTGAAGACAACATGCTGCATCAATCTAGGCTTGATCTTATCTTGGCTTTAGAAACAAAATGGGTAAAGCCAGAACTGTAATGGAGTCTTCCCATCGAGAAAGAACAAGGCATGTGATTTTCCAAGTTGCATCATCAGTATTTATCGAGAAAGAACAAGCTCTAAAAATCTGCAAGGAGGATTATGTCCTGGAACACCAGTTTGCTGAGACCAAGCGTAGACAGGTGTTACATAATGCCGGATAAGGGAACATAAATCAATAAAAGAGGAGCACACATCTTAGTAATATTGTCAAAGAAGAGATTATGGAATAGCATTACTGATCTTGAGCCTTGATGAAAGGAGAGTTTTTGAAGTAGTGAAAACTCATTCTCTCCTAGAAGATATACTTGTGATACATATCATAAAAATCATCTTCTAAAATTATGAGATAAATTGAAAAAACAAAGAAAAAGAAATACAACACAAATGTCTTATTCTGAAAAGTCGTGAACTTTCTAGGTCAGGAACTACTGTGATCGACTCTAGAAGAATAAGACAATGGTATTATCTAAGTTCTTCAGTATCATAGTTAGAAGATTAGCATGGATTACATTATACCACATGATCTTCTAATGTTTTGGAGGTAGTTCATGATCAGTTAACAAGCTTTAGTTAAAAGATGTGAGGACTACCCAGGACAACATTTTGAAGAACAGAAGCAGATTAATGGTCGGGATGCAGTTGCCCTGGAAGTTGAGAAGGTAGAACTGCACCAATCCTAGCTATATTATTGTATATCTGCCCCAGAAGGTAAGTCCTGGTAATAGTCACTGGAGGCAGTCACCTGAAGAAGAGTTGACTTACTACATCTACCCAAGTTGAACAGTCGATTTGTCCTGCGTGATCAGGAATTGGACACTCCTTGAGAGCAAACCTTTCGCTTTGTTGTGAAGTAGTTGGGTAACGTTGTTCTTGGTAGAGTTATATTGGTCATTGTCTTTTGTCTTTTATGTTAGATACATAAAAAGTGCCAACGTTCAATAACAATATAAGGAAATTATATAAAAATTTAGAAAAAAGTGCGAGATTATGTTAAATAATATCAGAATTATATGATTACTTGTCATGAATAGGGGACTAGTTACGAAATATGTTATAAACCATGCTTTTTACTTCCTGAATAAAAATTGCACAGGACTAAAATTCGTATCTAGCTTTCGATTCTACTAGAAACTCAAGAATGTAATAATAAGCAACACAATCCATTTGCATCCCTCTGCATCTTAAAGGCTTTGAATATGGACTAGTCTCGGTAATAAGTTCGATCAATTCTGTTTATTTTTCTCCATTATGTTGTAGATTGATACTCAACAACTTTTCTTATGTTGGAAAGAACATTAGTAACCCTGGAAGCCTCTTTTAGTTCTTCTTTTATATGCTTCCATGTTTTGGAATGCTTTACGTGATGGGAGAGTTTTCATGCATTGTCATACTGTGCTTGTCTCACTTGTGGCTTAACTGCTGGTCCTTGTTATCAATGGGAACATAAAGAGGAAGCTTCGCGGTTTAAGCTCTCTGTTGATCGTGTCACGGTAGTCCATGCTTTCTTTCTCGTGATTTCATGTTATTTCTTACAATTGCCTTGCTGATAAATTTACTGGCACTGTCAATTGTCTAAGTCTGAGTGTATTACAAGGCCATAGGTTGTGAACTCAACCTTGACAACTTAGCATGTTGAGCTGGTTTTTTATAATCAGTTTAGACATCCATCTTAGTTGCTTGCAACCATTTAATTAGCTATTTAGTAGTTACTGTGCTCTCTATTCTGAATAACTGTTCCCTGTTTGCCTTAGTGGGTTTTTTGTTGGTGATATGCATGTTTGCAATTTGCAAATCAATTATTGTTGTATGGACTTTCCTTGAAGTTGCTTGACAAGACTTCAAAGAAGTGCATACCCATCATTAATTCGTCAACATCATGTTGAGGTCAGCTCGTACTCATTCGTCCAGAAAGATGAAAGCAGGAGACCTTATTTTTTGTTATGACAGAAAATGAGGTTTTATTTGAACGTCTGAATCGAGATGTTTGTGTCAAATTGTGATAGTAATGGAAACCGATGTGGTTGGCTCAGAACTTGCCGTCTTCTTTTCGTTGCTGAATTGTACTTCTGCAGTTGGTTGGGATATTTTTTTCCTTTTCCTCTTGCATTGATAACAGGATGTGCTAACTTTGATTAATGCTATCCTCATGGAGTGTCCAGGTGCAAAACCTGTACTAGTTTTCTTTCATGATCTGTAATTGTCAACACATGGATAAGTCCAGGTTTCTGTTAGACAGGTCGACTCAGCCAATGTGCCGGAAGGTGAACATTTTGCCAGAAGGTAACTCTGCCAATGTGGTTTCGCCAATCTGGTTTAAATCTTATGACCACAGTGGCTCATGCTTACACCCGCTTGTGCAACAGCAATCTGAGATGAGCTTGGATTCATTTTACCAGACTCGGTATCATATCACATTGTTTGCTGTTATGATCCATTAGCCACAATGGTGTTGACTGGTCTTACTACTTTGGTGTCTGTGCTGTATTCTTCTTGCATGCTTTTATCGACATTGTGTGCTGAGTCGGTGACGAGAGAGAGCACACAAGTACTGTGGCTCTAAATATTAACTGGAAGTATTGTCTACTGAGTGTCAACTCTTGTTTTGTTAGTCTGGGATTATTTTGTGTTTTGTTTTCGTTGGTGATGGGTTTCGAGTTGCTGAAACCAATTAAGTTTATTTGTCTGATCCGTTTGTTGGTTACAGTGACACTACAAAAAATTAATTGATTAGCGACAGACAGTTCCATTGTAATTTTCATCTCAACCATATTTTGCAATGAAAAATGACTGTTAATAATATGTTAGTCACAAATGAAGTTAGCGACGGACATGGAGATTTTCGTCGCAATTTTTGCGACTGTGCTATCGCAATTTAGCGACAAAAAGCCAAACCAGTCATAAATCCCTTGGAACCATGGTTAGTGCGGACATTGTGTTCGGTCGTAAATTAGCGACAAGCGTGTTTTGGTTGCAAATTTGCGACAGACAAAAACAACAGGATTCGTCTGGATTTGCGACGAATCCTTATTTTCTGAATGGTATAGTTTGTGACTATTGTTGATCATTGCGTCGCTGAATTGTAGAATCCATTGCATAACTGAATTTCTAGGCGGAAAAAATTAGCTGAAAATTGAGCGAGCTTGTCGTGCACATATAACCAAACATCCAAATTGCTACCGCACATAGCTCGTCGTTGGATCCTGAGGATGGTGAGGAAACCGATCAAGTGGGTTGCTATCGCACTGATACTGTTGCGAGAGCTGCTGGACCAACTCTCTTTCAACTCGGTGATTTTAAATCAATTTACTGAGGAAGACCCTTTTCTACTCGAGGACAATGTGTCTTTCGAGTAGAACATGAAGTTGACGGACCCAATATCATACACGCGTCCTTTCTTGCATCCAGCTGTCTGGAGGTATGTTTGGCCTCGTGCGTCATTGATCTCCTCCTTGGTCGGCTCCGTACCGGGCTGTGTCTTTGCAAACAACTGATCTATAAGCTCATTCTCTAGTATTGAGTATTGAATCTGCAAAAGAAAACTAATTATAACTTGGATACAAGGTATTTGATTGAAAAATAATTCAGTAAGTTAAGAAACAAAAATGAAAAAATAATATTAGGAGCTACAATCTAAAAAAAAAACTAAATTTATCGTCATCTTCTTCCACCTCTCGTCACACCATACCATCTCATCAGGTTCGTCGTCCTTCGTGTGTCTTTTCAAACACCTCAATCTTTTTCAGTTTCCTCTTCAATTTCTTTTTTTGCAAACAAACAATTAATAAGATATCGATCATATTTATTCCAATTGGTGAAAAAAAATTAAAGAAATAAATTTAAATACATTGATTAATTTAATTTGTCTAATTAAACAAGTTACTTATCATTTTCAAGGCGACACTGACCATAGTTACTGATTCCTGTGAATGTTTCGCCTCCTTTTCTCCTGTTCTTCTGAGCATGTTGCAATCGGTCTTAAAACTATTTCGATTTCCATAGCATTTTTAGAGCCTTTTCTGTCTTGTAATCCTACCAAAGAACCTTCTTTTCCTTTTGTACAGTTTGTTTCAACTTTGCCCTCCACATGGCCATAATTAGATTAGTGTGTTCTTTCTTTCAATGGTATAATTCCTGCAACTCTAAAGATAAAATTAAAAAACAGTTACGATTACTGGTTACAATTAGAATTACATAAAAAAAAGATGTAAATTTTATAATTTTAATCTTATCATGAAGTACTCCCACATCTTATCCCTCGTTCATTTAAGTATATCGGCCCAACAAGTCCAAGGGACGGCATAACAACTCTCGAACGACTCCATGACGTGGGACCATAAAGTGCTTATGAAACTTGAAAAGTCACAAGGATCCGAGCATCATATATTTGAGATAAATTGAATTTAAAAAAAAAATGAAGATTATTATGAATTAAAAAAAATGCAAACCAAATACCATCATCGGGATCCAATGTAAGCCCTAGATGATATCCACCAACATACTCAACAATAGTCCCAACTGTTGATGGGGACAATGAGCTGTAAGGAGAAGACACTGGTGGTGAAACTGATGATCGAAGAATCGATGATGACGATGTTGAAGCTCGCCATGGAGGTGCTGGTGGAGCAGACGATCGATGAGAAATCCCTCCTTTAGGAATAGGCTCCTGTATGGTGATGATCCCTCGATCGCGAGGCATTCGTCGATAGGTAGGCATAAGCATCGACTTCTCTATATAAACATTCTCCATCTGATCCTCCTCGAGTTCGATCTTATGAAAATCACCCCTAACTCAACTCTCCCATTGCGTCGTCCTTGGGGGGATGATGAGAATTATCGATCTCTTACCTATATTTTTTTACGAATATTGTTGAACATTTCATACATTTACATATCTTCAACATCTACTCCCTTTGTCCCGAAAAAGATGAAAGACATTGACTTGGTATGTCTGTCGATGTAAAGTTTGACACGCGTACAACGACGATCAAACGTAATTTTTTTTATAAAATTATAGTGAAACATCAATTGTTGTTTACATTACCTACTTCAACCTAATACATGTTGGACGACGATAAGAGGTGATTTGATATAAAAACGAGATGGGGGCATCAATCATTCCTCGTGTCTTTATCCTAAACATCGTCCATCAACGATCTCGAGCCTTGGTGAGGTTAGGATATGTAGCATAGGTTATTTGAATAGCTTGATTTGTCAATATAAAAGGATCATAACCCCCTCAAAGCTTTTTCGTCCTGTCAATCTCAAGAAGCTTGTATTTGTCTTGCACATTGAGGTCTCTGTTAGAGTCAAACCAATCACACCTGAAAAGAATCATTCCATATGAACGTTCCGTCCCCACGAACTGTAACTCCACGATCTTTCTCAAAATCTCATAATAATCAACTCCATCTGCTTTAACTCATATACGATAGTTTATAGTGGTTTTGCTTGAGCCATAGTCGTATATGTCAAACAAATAACTGTTGATATAGTATGGTGGTTACTTGTATACTTGAACAGCTGGTCATGTACCAAGACTATGAAACAAATCATTAATAGGATTTTTTTAAGACCTACACTCAAAAGGAATATAGATGTTGAGAATTGCAATGCTAAAAGGAGTACTAATCAAGTCAATGTGATTCAAAACTTATTCTACTTACCAAGTGTTGAAGCCATGAAGGCCACAAATCTCCAAATCTTCTCCAAACTTTTTGGATGGATCTTAAACGCCATATTATCAATAATTTTGACACGAATAATCTATGATTGATAACAATTGATATATGAGACAAAAAATTTTTCCTCGAAATTATGACAATTTATTAAGTTATTTAGTAAATAGAATGATTTCATATCTTTCAAATGGAGAAATTTACTCATAATTTCTAGAACAAATCTATGGGCGGCTTTTTGATCTTACTAAGCTAACGTATCATTTCTCCCCTTCCTCTTGGCATATCCCCTATGTTTGTGAAGCACACTTATAAGATTAGGATCATCAGGCTCATTTGAAGCACCACATTTATAAAGGGGATTTCGAGCCTTTATGTCCATCTTTTTTAAGTGTCCCCCTCTTTTCCTCAAACCTCTGATCCAACTCAGCAACCATCCCTGCTGCACCTTAGTCTACACTCAATACTGTTGAGACCTCGTCTGCATCCAGTCCTTATTGCAACCTCGTCTGTACGCATATCTGATGCACTTCATGCATTGCTATGTTGGTCCTCGTCTGTAAGTTCAATCCTAGATCCTAAAACATTTGTAGGTCTTTTGTTGCCAATGTATGTCTTAGTTGCTTAGCCGAAATTCTCTGTAGTAGCCTGTATCTGGTAGCCTACACAATGTTCTCTATCTGTGGCCGTCTGCTCTCCAGTATCTGGCCTAAACTGTAACAACCTACCTAATTTTCAGCCTGAGCATACTAACAACATCATGGCTAATGCTGCTAAGTTTTGTCAATCAATTTCTATACAAGTGGAGGGATTGCCCATTCCTATCTTCCCTTAAATTGATGCTAACAACAAGCTTACTATTTAAATTACATCTGAGTTACATTTCTTTGGAAAATAACTTGAGACTATAGAGCAGTAAAGAAACTTACCTATGATGCTCACTGCCTTTGCCACGCTTGTGATGCTATTCCTCCGATGTTCCTTTGCTGGGCTTACGAGGTTGTTTCTCTGGTGTTCTGTGATGTCTTCTTCTTTGTTCGTATTGCTTCTGCCCTTGAATTCTGTGGCCTGATGTCCTTTCCCCTTGAGGCTTTGATCATTTTGTAGACCTTTTTTCTTCTGCTACAGCTGTTGTTCTTCTTTTTAGGTCTTCTACAGTTTTCTCCTTGTCTGTAGCTTTTTCTGCAGAACTTTGGAGCCTTGTTTCCCTTTTTTCATGCTTTGTAATCTTCTCCCCCTTTTTGTAAGCATTAAGTGACAATATGAGGGCTTCAATTGTAGTTTTCAAGGCTCTGAGTTCAGAGGAGGTGGCCTGCTGAGTAATTATGGCTTTGGTTGTCTCCACTTGAAGCTTGTTTTCTAACAAACCTAATCTGGTGTCATTATTGGGGATGTGCTCTATAAGCTTCTGTTGAGTGACTTACAAGGCTGTTTGAAGTTTGCATAGATCAGCAGAGTGTTGTCCTCTTAGTTTATTTAGGTTAGATGCATTGAGTCGATACTGCTGGAGGTTTAGTGCATTAGCCCTTTAGATTTAATCTATCAGCTTTTCTGCTATGTTGTGGAGGATTTGGAAATCTTCAAAGTCTTGTGTCCTGGTTATTTTCTCAGCTTCTAGTTCCATTGCAACTGGTTGTAGGCTGATGAGGAGATCCTTGAATGCATCCCTTGTCCATTAATGCATGTTATAGACCCCCTGATCCAATTACCTATGTCTGTATTTCATCGTAGTCTCTGATGGAGATGATTCTTGATGTGCAGACGGTGCAGTCTCTGTTGTAGTTCTTACAGTGGAAGATGGCCTTTCTATGATAGGTGTATTTTGAAGTCTCCAAGAGCCTGTCTCTGACTTCTTGCTGTAGTCTGAGGTGTCATCTGAAGATCGGATATACCACTGTAGAGTAGACCTTGAGGAAAGCCTACAGATGATGGGTCTTTCCTAGTTTGCACCATTTCAAAGGAAGAAGGTGGTGAAAAGTCGATGTTTAGTGGGCTTTGGCCTTGTTGCCTGGATGGAGTGTCACTCATCATATGCTCAATTGATTTCTTCAAGAGTGATGCCTTTGTGAGCATTGTCTTCTGTAATTTGCTCCTCTCTTTGTAGTTGGTTTGTTTCCTCAGATTCATCTTCAACTATGACGATTTCATCTATCTGAGTAGGAGTGAGGTCATGTGTTATGACTTGTGTGAATTCTGCCTTCTTTGTAGTCTGGAGGTAGTCTATAGTGACTTCTTCTGTGGTAGCCTTTACAACATCCCTAATTGGTGATGCGGTTGGGGTGCCCTTCTTTATTGATGATTCCTCTACTACTGTTTCCTAATGTATTGTTGATTCTGATGTAGGTGACTCTGGTGCAGGGGATTCGCCTGCAGGTGACTCTGTTGCTGGGGACTCGGTTGCAGGTGACTCTGCTACTAGCTCTCATGCTGCAGATGGTTCTGCTGTTGATTGCTCCTGGATCCCTTCTTCAGCTACTTCATCAATGATGTCATCATCATCATGACCTTCTAGTTGTGGGAATTCATCATCACCATCATCATCTTCTGAGGGTTGTGCTCTGCCGACTATTGGCCTTGATAGATAATCATAAATCTCTAAGGTTGCTGTGCTGACATGCTTATCTACCATCCTCTTTAGTTCAGCCTCCACTTCAAAAGTGTGCACAAACTCGACATGTTGTAGTTGTGTCTGTCGGTGTTTCCTTGTCTTTAGTGTTGAGTCCTTGACCTTCAGAACTCTACTAAATAAGATGTAAGATTCAGTTGGTCTCTTATTCTTGTTAGCTTCCTTTTTCTAAATCTGAACAAGTTGATGGATTTCTTCCTCTTGTTAGCCATCAACAACTCCAATCTCTATCTTGGAGCCCTCTAGGTTTATCCTGTATCTTGTGGTTGGTCTTGACGGGATGAGTTTTGGCCTTGCAGCCTTGGTTATTTTCTTGAGTGGAAGATTATGTTGTTTGATGAATTTCTGGATCATTTCTTCTTTTTGAGCCTTGCCTAGTATCTCATCTGCCTTGACTCTATGTTCTTGGATCTTCTATTGTATGGTTTGGACCATCTGTAGTGCTTTTATGATCTCCTTCTTCTCAAGTGATCGTGCGACTAAGATTGTTGTTGTTATGGGCCAGGCCTCTGAAGCAGTTAAGGGACGATCTTCTTCAATCACTGACAGATTCATTCCAATATTGGAAATTGAAATGATCATATTTGTGAAAGGTTCAGTTGTAGCAGACCTGATTGTCATTGTGTTTGCAGTAGAGGTGTCAAGAGATTGCCCAGTTTGTATTATTCTGAGTTTGGCTTTAATGGTCTCTATCTCCTTTCTTGTATATCTATGTGCACTGAGCTCTTATTTGAGTTGAGCTTGTGGTCCTTCCTTGATCGCTTGATACTTTCTTTGAGCTTCCAATATGAGATTTTGAAGGTTTTCATCGGCACCAGTCTTCAGATACTTCAGTGCTATATTGGTAGGGTTCTTGAGGATGAGCCCTCAATTGTTTACCTAGTTTTCTCTCTCTGTAGATATAGACTGTGCTTCCACTTCCATTTCAATCAGCTCTATAGTAGGGTGATCTGATATTGTTTCCTCGACTGACGTCTGCAGTCTTCTTCTGGTCTTCTTTGTTTGCTTCATTCTAATTGGTTGTGGCTTGCTGATGACCTTCTTTTTGGCCTTCTCAGATTTCTTTAGAGGCTGGTTTGCAATCTTTGTAGTAGTCTGCATTATTGCTGTCTTTTTTTTAGAATCCGATAGGGTGCTTGCATATCTTTCTCACGTCAATTTTCTTGGCCACAGTCCATGGCCTTTCTGCTTTGTCGGATAATCTTCAGTTTCTCTCTTAGGATAATACTGATATTTTGAACCGAGGCTATTTTGCTTCCATAGCCTTAGCAAGTTGATACATGAGCAATTTTGCCTAGTTAAGTTTGTGCTTAGTAAGAATTTCACACATAATCTCCTGTTGGTCAGACCTGAACTCTTCTTTGGAGAACTCTCTCGATAAAATCACCTTTTTCACGACGTCTGCAAGCAGCTTGTGCTCTTTAGACAAACATTTCTTCATTGTTCGAATGCCTTTCTTCTACCTCTCTTCGCTGAGAATAGGATGTCTACCATCGGCTACTAGAGAAGGTAGGATGTTTCTTGGTCCTTCATTCGAGACTTTGAAGTACTGCTCAAAGTCATTTGGGCCTATGTTGATCCCAATTTTTCTTGTGGAGGTGTAGTGATGAATTGGTGATTGTTTCTCAATGTTGGGCTTTGTTGCTCTTTTGATTTGTCATTTTTGGGAGTGTTGGATCGGATGTTGATCATTTTATAATGAAATTAAGAGAATTTCAAAACTGTGAGATTGAATTAATAGAGTTTACGAACTTAGGATTTTGCAATTGAGCTTGCAATAGAGAGCAATAGTAAGAGAGAAAATGAGAGAAAATATGAGTAAAAGTGTTTTTCTCATTGAAAGATTTCAGAATTTATATCATTTGAAGAAAATATTACCGTTGCTAGTTTTAACTAGTCAATTCACAGATTTAGTTATTGATTTGACTGTTGCGTGATCTTAAGCAATCAGTTTTTAAAACGTTATTTTCTTTCAAAAAAATAGAGATATAGTAGAACAAAAGTAACACTAGTATGCATCCCACATATGCAATAAAGCAGTAGAGCAAAGATAATGCTAATAAGCAATATATATATGGAGTAGAACAGTAGAGCATTTTGGCCATTTTATTGATTCAAATCAATTATACCCAATTTATCTTGGAATTGAATAAATTTGTTCTCATAAAGAGGCTTTGTAAAAATGTCTGTAATTTGTTTTTTTTTAAAATATATTCCAATTTAATATGACCTTTTTGCAGATGATCTCTGATAAAGTGATATCTAACATCAATGTGCTTGTTTTTTGTATGAAAAATTGGATTTTCTGAAATTGCCATTGTAGACATGTTGTCACAAAGTATTGAGGTTTTAGTGAATATCATACCGTAATCTGCAAGTTATGACCTTATCCATAGTATTTGTGCAGCACACCTTCCTGCAACTATGTATTCGGTCTCTGTAGTATAGGTTGACACAATGGTGTGCTTCTTAATGAACCATAAAATCAGTCTTGTACCAAGGAATTGACACGATCCCATTGTGTTTTTCTGTCAACTCTATAACCTACAAAGTTTGCATCTGAATAGCTTGTTAGTGTAAAATCTGATTTCCTAGGATATCATACACCCAGATTTGGATTCCCTTTGAGATATCTTAGGATTCTCTTTACTACAACGTAATGAGATTCTTTGGGGTCAGATTGATACCTAACACATATGCAGAATGAATATTGAATGTCTGGTTTGCTAGCAGTAAGGTATAGTAGTGAGCCTATTATTCCTTTATATATAGTTTGACTTATTTTCTTCCCACTTTCATCCTTATCTATTTTTATTTATGTACTCATAGGAGTCTTCATATGGGTTGCATTTTAAAATCCATACTTTTTAACTGTGTTTCTTAGGTATTTGATTGATTTATGAAAATGCCACTCTTTAACTGTTGTACATGAAGTCGCAGAAAGTATTTTAATTCTCCCATTAAGCTCATTTGAAATTTGGATTTCATTAATGTAGCGAATCTCTCATAGAGTTTATTATTAATGCAGCTAAATATAATGTCATCAACATAAATCTGCACTAACAATGTATGTTTTTTTTATATTTTTTAAGGAATAAGGTGGTGTCTACCTTTCCTCTCTGAAATTTATTCTCACATAAAAAAGTTGAGAGAGTTTCATACCATGTCCTTGGAGCTTGTTTTAGTCCATACAATGTCTTGTCTAACCTATAAACATGTCTTGGATGTTTAGAGTCTTCAAAATCAGAAGGTTTTTCAACATATACTTCTTGATATGCAGCATAGATAAGGAACATTCTTATATCTTCCAGTCTTACAATAGGGGCAAATGTCTCATCAAAATCGATTTTCTCTTCTTGTGCGTACCCTTTTGCAATTAACATATCTTTGTTACTGATGACTGCTCAATTTTCGTCAGTTTTATTTCAAATACCCATTTACAGCCAATAACTGGATAATTTTTGGGTCTTGGTGTGAGATACCATACTTCATTTTTTTGAAACTCATTCAATTCTTCTTGCATAGCATCAAACCAGTTTGAATCACTTAGGGTTTCATTTGTTGTTTTTGGTTCCATTTCTGATATGAAGCAAACAGACAGACATTCTTTGGTTGTTGCCCTTCAAGTTTGCACAGGTGCATCCTTCTCTCCAATGATGTCATCTTGTGTGTGTGCCTTAATCCATCTACTTTTATCTTGTTCATCAGTTGTGTGTTCCAGTTGTTGTTGTATGATAGATTGTTCTGGCTTTACTACATTATGGTTTTCTTCATTGTGTGCTGACGATTCTTCATTTTCTGCAGTTTCAAGACCTTCGTCTGCATCCTGTTCATCATCTTCCTCATCAAAGACATTAACATTACTCATGGATATTTCAAATTCATCAAAGGACACATGAACTAACTCAACTGTCTGTGTTTTGACCTTGTATACCCTAAAGACTTTACTAGTTGTGGAGTATCCTAAGCAGGTTCCTTGGTCTGTTTTGGGATCAAATTTTCCTAGATGGTTTTTTATCATTGTTATGTATATAGCATCTGCATCCAAAGACATAAAAGTATTTGACACTTGGTGTCTTTCCTTTCCATAATTCATAGGGAATCTTTTTATGCCGTTTGTGTATAATGCATCTATTTTGAATATAGCATGCAGTGTTTACTACTTCTGCCCAGAAGGTTTTTGATAAGTTTATGTTAGCAAGCATTGTCCTAGTTGCTTCTATAAGTGTCATGTTTTTCCTTTCTGTTACATCATTTTGTTGAGGTGTTCTAAGTGCTGAGAAGTTGTGTTTTATCCCGTGATCATTACAGTAGACATCTATTCCTGTTTGATCAAATTCTGTACCATGATCACTTTTGATTGTAATTACTTCAATGCCTTTTTCATTTTGAACTTGGCTTAGGAATCTACTTTGTAGATTGCAAGTTTCACTCTTTTTGTGCAAGAATATTATCCATGTATATCTTGAATAATCATGTACTATTATCAGAGTATACTTCTTTCTATTTAAACTTTCTACCTCTATTGAACCAAAAAGATCCATATGCAATAGCTCCAAAATTCCACAAGATTCTGATGAATTTAAAAGTTTAAACCTTATTTTGGTCTGCTTACCTTCTTGACATGGTCTGCATAATTTATCTTTTCTAATTTTTTTTTGAGGAAGACCTCTTAGTAGATTCTCTTAGGATAGTTTGGCTATAGTTTTGTAATTTAAGTGAGCTAATCTTTTATCCATAACCAGTTTGTGTCTTCAGCTTCTTTTATCCATATCCTTCATTTCTGAGTAGTAAAGTATCACATGCTTCCTTTGCAGTGGTAGTGCAAACCACTATTTCAAACATGTCAACATCCAAAGCTTTGAATATTTAATTTCTTGCTCTCCTGTCCACTAGACTAGTTCCCAATCCTCCTTTGCCCAAAGTGATTGGGGTTTGTTTACTTTGTTGTTTGTATCAATTGGATCTGACATCTTTGGTATGTATGGTCCATCAGTGATAATGTCATGGATTCTTTCATCTATTGAATCCAAGTGTTCAAGCAGCTTTAACTTTCAGTGATAAAACTTGTCGAATGAACATGCTGGTGGCACTCCGCTGTTGAGGCATTTGGGTAGCTTTGGAGGAGCCATATTTTCTTTACATAACAAGCTGTTAATAACTTCTTGCAGATTTAAAATCAAAAAAAAAATATGGCCTTTTCTTTCCAAAACTATTAGGTTTGAAAAGTGAGGCTTTAATATCAATTGTTAGATCCACAAGTTCCACCTAAAAGTGGGAAGGTGAATAGGTTGATTCAACTTATATCAGGTAAATGCAACTGATTTAATTATTTGAATACTGATGTTCTTTGCAGACTACTAAGGTAGTCTGCAACATAGATTCGAACTGTGTAAGTTTATCTCTATTTTACTGTAGTAATTAATTTCTAGCAGTTCAAAAAACTACCAAGCAATAAAAGCGAGTAAAGAACACAAGATTTATACTGGTGCAGACACTCGTTATCAACTGATAATCGAGAGCTTAGTTCAGTCTTTTCTTGGTGACCACTTTAGTCAATCCAAAAGGTGAGTTCACTATCTTTTTGTTTATGCTTTACAAGATAACTCCTTTTACAAGCTAGCTAACTTGTCAAAAGGTTAAGAATGTATATCTTTGCACAGATTCTTCACTAGACTCTGCTGCAATTTTTGTTCTTCGATGTAGACTAGTGAACGCTCTTCCTGTTTTCATTCAATTTAGCTCAATTGAGTAACTTTGAATCTTGGATTATTTTTGCAAGCTTGCATTTTAATCTCTCGTTCAATAGCTTTCTCGCTGAGCTTCATCGATCCATTTTTATTGGCTGAGGGAATGAACCTGTGACTTATGTATAGGATCTGATGTGACAGCTAGTCACATGTGAATCTCAACTGATGTTGGCATCTCACCTTTTTCATATCCTTGTACTGTCACACTCTGAACATCAAATCTTTTATTTGACTGAACCTCAGACCTCTGACCCAACCTCAGCAACCATTCGTGTTGCACTCCAGTCTGCTGCACCTTAGTTTGCATTCAGTACTATTGACACCTCGTCTGCACCTAGTCCCTATTGCAACCTTGTCTGCATCCAAATCTGATGCACTTCATGTATTACTGTGTTGGTCTTCGTCTGAAGTTCAATCTTAGATCCTGAAGCATTTGTAAGTCTTTTGTTGCCCATACATTTCTTAGTTGTTTAACCAAAATTCTCTGTACTACTCTGCATCTATGGGCCCACACAATGCCTTTCATCTGTAGCCGTCTGCTCTCCAGCATTTGACCTACACTGCAGCTACCTACCTAATTTCCAGTCTAAACAAACTAACAACATCATGGCTAATACTCATAAATTTTGTTCATCAGTTTCTATACAAATGGAGTACTATTGACACCTCGTCTGCACCGAGTCCCTATTGCAACCTTGTCTGCATCCAAATCTGATGCACTTCATGTATTACTGTGTTGGTCTTCGTCTGAAGTTCAATCTTAGATCGTGAAGCATTTGTAAGTCTTTTGTTGCCCATACATTTCTTAGTTGTTTAACCAAAATTCTCTGTACTAGTCTGCATCTATGGGCCCACACAATGTCTTTCATCTGTAGCCGTCTGCTCTCCAGCATTTGACCTACACTGCAGCTACCTATCTAATTTCCAGTCTAAACAAACTAACAACATCATGGCTAATACTCATAAATTTTGTTCATCAGTTTCTATACAAATGGAGGGATTGCACATTTCTATCACAGGGTATTCTTTACTGCTTATTTCATATTTACAACTGTTAGAAATATATCTCAATCGCGAAGGGACTTGTGAGAGATGTAAATCTCTTTTGCGGATGAATTTTGCTAGTATGCAATATAACAACATACTGGCCAAGCATGACTACGTATTGTTCATAAAAAACATTTATAGCCTATTCAACCATACCCCTCCTTTTAGGCTATATCTTTGTATTCTCTAAATCATAATTCTAATATGAGTTACAATAAGTAGATAGGGCAAAGAAGGGTCGATCCTAAAAGGAATAAAGGAAGATATATTGAATTTTGAGCTCAATTATGTTCGACTCCCGAATGAAATCTAACTAATTAGATGTCTAATTAGATGAGGGATAAACTTAAAGTTTGATTCAATTAAACACTATAGTGAAAGAACTAATAATTGATGTGATAAATAATATGATAAAGTAGTTAGGAGCATGTGAAATTCTTCATGGTTTTTAGAACAATCGTCGACAATATTATGATTATGGTTTAGTGTGAGGTTGTGATTATTATAGAATAATATGACATGAAGTGATCCAATCTGAATATTAATATCAACACAGGATAAGAAAACTAAACTATAGCAACCTAATTCATTCATATGGATTAATGATAAGTCATACCTTATAATAAATCCAATGAGTTCAATGGAAGAATGACTATATAAGACATGCTAATCTAAATCATGAATTAAATAAGTTCAATAAATAACCTAAATCAGATTTGCTTTATATTAATCATAATGACTTGTGATTAATTGCATGGTTGAAATCATGATATTCATAAAATCATCAATTAACATGATATTCATGAAATGAAAATTAACCAATGTCATAAAATCATGATATTAATAGGTGATCAAGATACATAAAATCATAATCCCAAGAAATTAATCAATGTCATATTCATCACTAACATTCATCATACATTAAGGTCATATCTCATGTCATATCATTTCCATGGATCCATTCACATGTCCTAACTAACTAAACTACTCGCATGACATTATTAGAAAAATAAATAACATAGGAATGAAACTAATTTGAACCATCATAATGGAATAACCTAGATAATCATAAAATCGAAATAAATATATGAAGACAACGACGCAATTGAAAATGAAAGTATGAACGTGGAACAATCAAACAAGGAATGAAAAATGAACAAATTGAACCAATATATAAGAATATCGAATGTGGAAGACTAAAGAAATTGTGTTTACTTCCGTAAATTGTTATCTATGCTCTCATTCTAATGAAATACAGAGAACATCTATAGAGGAATGGACAAGATTTAAACACCACAGTAATCGAAATAATAAAGTTGTCTCTGTCGAGCAAGATTCATGCTTGTGAAAAGTTCACAGCCTGACAAGACGTGAAAATGACCATTTTTCAAACTTTAAATTTTATTCCACACGTCTTATTATCCTTCGAGTAGCTCATTCCCAGCTCCAATCCATGATATTTATCCATTTAGTTCACAAAATCTTTCTTAAATCACATGAAATTCATCCGCAACACCCCTTCGATCCAACTTTGATCATCATTCGTCAAATTTTGTCCCTAAAAATAAAAAACAAGGAAAACAACAAAAATAGAACAAATATACAAAACATACTAAAATTAAACTAAAAGGACATAAAATAGGGCATGAACATAAGAAAATAATATAGGAAAAAATGATTAACACATGTGTTTAACATATTCCCCGAAGCTAATCTTTTGGATGTCCATAAGGGAAAAAAAAAAAAAACGAAAAGACTCAATACATAAACGACATAGCTCAAGCATCATATATAATCAGAGTTAAGACGTATCAAAGATCACCCACACCAAACGTAAGTAGAGGAACTAAAATCATTAGTATATATCATCCTAAGGTCACCCCTTACCTTTGTTCACACCAAACGTCATATCCACACTCACCCTTCCACTCCATCAAATTGAACAAAACCCATTACTTAAACACACAAAAATGAATTTGTTTCCTATTTTTTGCATCCAATAACGCACACTAGCAGGATCGTCCCCAAAGCATACTAAAGTTTTAAATGAGGACATAGATTTCCTAATCAAATACCAATTCATTTCTTTTGCCCACCATTCCTCCTCTTAATATGAAAATAATAGCAAGTGGATGATGGCCGTGAATTTAAATGGTCAGAGGGAAACATGGTATCTGTCGCTTATCAGCAACAGTTTAAGAACACGACCGCTACTATTACACTGTTTCTAGTAGTGTGAAAGCTTGCTCTTTTAAGAGTGTGTTCGGCATGTGCTGATGTACGATCGTTTTTCATTAATTTTCCGAGGTTGCTTCTGTTTCATTAATTTTCCGAGGTTGCTTCTGTTCGGACCAAAGTCTCTTTTGTTGCATTATTTTCAGAGATCAAGACCCGTCATCTTTTCTTGTGACCAAAAGAGAACTATAAGCAGCCCTCAGAGTTGTCTTTTAATTCTTCTTTAGTTCGGTTTAAGTTGCATTTGGTCATTATTGGGTTGCACTCAGTTTTATTGAACTCTTGGTTCTTAAATGAATCGAAAATTAAATATGAAGCGTCCTAGTCGTCAAGCTTTTTAGTCGTCTTGTCTCGTTTACATATGGCATTTGGTCCATCGGCTACTTTCTCCGACTACACATGGGTTTATAGTCGTATTGGTTCGCATCCTATGTTCATACACTGTTTCTAGTTGTATTGATTTGATTATGGTCCAGTATAAGTATGTCTTATTTGGTTTTCCTGTGGATTTGTGAACAAATTCAGACATGTTCTCTCCGCATCTTCCCAGCTTGTACACCAATTTTCTTTGAATCTGAATGTCGTTCGTTACAGTAACCCGAAACTGCATTGTCTGATCAGATTACGGGATCCAGTGTGTTGCTTGGGATCGCTCACATTGACATGCCAGCTCTTAATGATCTAGACTCTTTAGTTACTGTGCTACGCCTACCATGAGGGTTACACAAGCTTGTCTATACAAAGTACTGGCTTGTTGTCACGCTTATGATAGAGTTGATGAGTGTGAATCATCCAAGGTCGTTTTAACAAAATGACGTTCCCATCATGCTGTAGTTCGGACATGGTATAATCATCTGTCGATTACTCCAGCTGTTATTTACAGTAAGCCAATAACATCCTAACTCGATCACTGCCTAAAATGCCAAGGGTAGTGTGGGCTCATATACAGCCAATCCGTGTTATAGGCTGCATTAGCATTCGACCAACTATTGGGGTCGTAATTATACATGTAATTTGTAATAAGTAGGCAAGCTGTTATCCTGCCTACATGATCCTTGAAATGTCTCTGAGTCGAAGCACTTTTTACTAGCTTTTTCTTTTCTTTTCTAATCGGCATATATTCTTATTTGCTTGAACCCCTTCATTGAGATGAATGAAAGGGCACATTTAGTTCAGCATCAATTCGATTTCCGGTTATGAAAGAGACTAAAACTAAATGTACGGATGCCCGTGTCCAACTGCAAGTGCAATGAAACAATAATACGATGTAGTTGGACCACAAATTGCCGTCTTGTGACCGTTGTTGATTTGTGTTTCAGTTGTCGGTTGAGTTCTTTTTCCTGTGTTTCCTGTTACATTAGTTAGGTTTGTACCACTTTGAAGTTTGATCGATGGTGGCTATTTCAAGGAGTGTCCAAGGAGCAAAAGCATCACAGGGTCGAATTACTCAGGAAGAAACATCAACTCGGGCGGCTTCATTCTAAGGCGAAATCCATATAATGTAAACCTTCATTTACCAATGCTCGCAAACAGTGGGTCCAGTGCTTGTTAAATTAAAAGCACAGATCATGAAACTATGTGCACAAAACCTTAGAAACACGATGAGTAACAACAGAACTTAGCCAACCTTTCACAGGAATACCTCATGGCTCCAGCTTGCTGAGGAGTATTTGGGTTGTTGTTTCGTTATTGCATTTCCAACCTCCTCTGCTTTGGCCTTTGCGTGATGATACACAGCATGTAATCATCATTCTTCTGGCGGATATTTGGAAACGGTTCGAGGATGTAATCATGCATTTTCTGTACATTAATGTACATCATTAATCTTCTATCCTCTCATTGTGTTTAATGGACCAAAAGAAATGACTCGCGAATGCATCACTTGACAGTGATACTGAACCAACAAGAATTATCAAAGTGTGGATTTTCGAGTTGTAGTATGAGTTTCTGATCTAATCCTTGCATGTAGTCCGCTTTAGATGTAAAGGGAGTTCCTGAAACATCTGTCCAACAAGATAACAAACAAAACTTCCTGAATCGACTATGGGAAGTGAGACTTTTTGATTGATCCCTCAGCATGTAAGCACGTCGAGCATAAGAAATCTCCTATCCTCATTTACGCATACTATAAATTGTTATTTTGAGTTTGTTTTTCTCAACATGATTTCAGAAGAGATATCATTAGTTATTGATTAAGAAGTATCTCTAATCTTTTCCTCTTTTTTTCCCTACTAGTTGATGTAAAATAAATAACTGCTCTGTCATTATTTCGAACCCAAGGAGGACTTTCATTCAAGTTCATATGTATAGCAAAGAGGTCATATGAAGTTGTGTCTTATGATACGTTTAAGATTTTGATAGAATTGATTTTTGGACGATTGGATTTCCAGTTTCAAGAATCCTAATTAATACTTCCTATGTTCCAATTTATCTGTTGTTTGGAAAGTTGAATAGAGTTTGAAAATATGTATCGTTTGAGATAATCTAAGTAAAAAATAAAGTTTCTTATCAATTTTACCCATATAATTATTGTTTTTTCATACTTTAACTCATTCAATGCAATCCTTAAACAATTTATCATTAATAAGAGAAAAAATAAAATTTCTTATGTCATTAATATACGTAATTAAATTTTTTTAATATATATATTTTGATTTAAACAAGAAAAAATTGAAACGGAAAATTACAAGGATTACGCCTCACTTGAAAGGCAATTTGTGATCCCTTATTCCCCAGATAAAGCCTATACTCTCTGGGCAACACTATACCTTGTAAGCAGCTCAAAACGGGGGCAAATAAGGACTATCTAGTATGTAGCTTTGGAGGCCATCATGGATGACGCAATTGCAGATGGCAACAACTGAGTTAACATTTCCGTTCATCTCTCATTCTCAGTCCCAACATTAAGTACACTGATAATCCATCTCTCTCTTTGCCCATTAGGAGAACCTTTAAAATGGATGGGTTAGCACAAACTTAATGAAATGAAAGTATTCATTCATTGAAAAGAGAAACATCTGGCATTGAAAAAATGACTTTCACATGCAATACATGTTGCACAATCAGAACTCTCTTATAGATATGATTCTAGTCATTTTTTTGTCAATCATGATTGTTTGTCACATATATTCAGAAATGGTTAGAAAATACTTAAGCAGTAAATCAATGCTCAACTTCAATTAATAACTTATTTATGTTACATGAACAATAAAGTATGATGCATAGAGACAGCTCCAGTTATAGGATGAGACATCTAAGAAAATGAGAGAGGAAGCTGCCATGCTATGCTATTGTTTGCTCTTTTTCGTTTGGGGTTGAGTCGAATCAGTGGGCACAATGCAGGAAACAACACAAGTTGCGAGTGTCAAAATCAGTCCAAGTCAAAGGCCTTTTCCTAGATCATGGATACACTAAACCCACCTTTTTTCTATGTGAGTAGAGTTGTTGACCAATCAATCAAATTCTTACTGAGTTACGTCTGATTAAGTTGATATAGGAGTATAGAATATGCATGTTCGTACCAAAGGGCACAAACAAATTATAGCAGATTTAATCTTATCGAGACAAATTTATATATATATTATAATATATTTAAATTTACTTTTATAAATTTATCATAAAATATTAATTATTGTTGACAATATATCCTTAATTTAGTCATATGCTTCGAAAAAAAATTAATCACCTCATTTAATAAGTAAACAGAGCTTCATAAAATTAAGTAAAATATATGATGATGTTGTAATTGAATAAGACAAAGGGAGTATTTCAATGTACCTGATGACAATATTTTATCTTAATCGGTTCATTTTTATAACAGTTAAAATCATAATCCAATTAAACACAAGTTCTAAGAGTTACCATCACAGTCTCTAGGCTCAAGCGACAAGTGGACGTGAACAGAGCATAGTTATAAAACCTGGATACCGATTCAACCAATTGAATCGTGACCTAATTTTTAGTCGTGGCGATCCAATTAAAAAATCAGATTTGCAATCCGGATTGACCTGGACAAAACCGATCAGACCTGGACAAAAAACCGAACGGTTGAACAGGTCACAAAAAATACTAAAAAAGAGTTATTCAAAAAAATCTAAAAAAATACACATATAACTTATATAAGTTATATTTTTACTAAAATAAGACTTATAAATATATATTTAGATAAAAAATAATATTACAATAATCGAATTTATGATTCAATCGATTGAATCGTGGATTCATTGGCTTAGGACCTCGATGGGATCGATGTTCGGTCATGATAACTATGGAACAGAGCTGCTAACTACAAGGTCGTCGCTTTCAATATTGTTCTCAACAGAGAGCGCGCACATGACTTTGAATTTATGAATACACTGAGGCTACCTATGGAATCATTGGGGATAGGAAAAATTACACTTATCCCTCCCTCCTCCTTCCCCGAGCTTTCATTGATTTATACATGTTTTTTTAATTTTAAAAATAAATAGATAATTTCTAAATTTTGAAAATGAAGGAATAATATGTCAAAATTTGAGGGGTTAAGTGCCAAAAATAATAATTATATTTTTGTATAATTTAAAAATATGAGGGTTTAAGTGTCTTCGAATTAAAGTAGAGAAGCTTATGTGTATTCCCTTTGGGATAACTACAGTTTTCACATTCTTTAATGGCTCAAAAGGTTAAAATCCTAAGCTTGTGTAAGTTGATGCCTATTAGTTATATTTAGTCAAACAACCAATAGAGAAATAATGGCTGCTTAATCCCTTAAATGGTCCGATCACTATCATAAACAAAACTTGATACTGATATGCCTTCATAGATTTGTTACTATAAGTCATGCAACTTGTATTTGTAGGCAAGATCCCACTACAACATTATGGTTATAATATATAGTCAGAAGATGAGAAAACAACTTCAATCCACTAGTAAGAAGTTTGATCCCCAATTATAAATCAATGCTAATGAGAGCTACATTCGTCGTGATAATGTGCCTAAAGTTCTTCATACATTGCACCGTTCTGTCATATCCCTTTCTGTGTGTATTTGAATTTTGTCGTCGATAATTGATCGCTATGTAGGTCGTGCTACTATAGGCTACGGGAAGGTTCTAGTCTTAGTTTAACCGAGAAGTGGTATACAGTGGCTTATATTATGACTTATTTCAACAAAGATATATACCCAGTTGGATTTTTACATGAGAAAACAAAATTAGCTTCGCTCATAATCCAATAATTAACGATAAGCTTTAAGCCTGGAATGGGATGTGCAATCTACACTAATGAGTTATAAGGTAACTATTATGATTCATGGAAGAGTTCAAAAAGAGAAATTTTTTTAAATGATTGATATGGATAAATCTGCTGACACATGTTCTCAACAATCTCTCATTCTCCCTCTTATGTGTGAATTCACCCCATGATCAATTACCCCTTGAGTCTGAATCTATGAGGCTTTTCAACCAACAAACTTGGGCTGTAACAATTGTGTACTCACCTGATTAATCCATTTTTTTGCGAATCAGCAATGCAACCAGGGGATCTTTAACCTAAAAATCTAAACTGATAGATTATGGACGATTCACATATATAAATTAATCTTCTTTTTTCTCCACATTCAATATGATATAGGTAAACCTACTCACATATATTTTTAATACTAACCATGCACATTGTTGAACTTCATATGTATACTTTAGTATCCCTTAATTTAGATGATAACAAAGTTATATTCCACAAGGTGCCATGATGTGTTTTGTGTGAGCGTTGTAGATTGATGAACATGTACACTCATTTATGTAACCATTTCACAAGGAGGATTCAAAGAACTCTTGGTTCCATAGTTGAAGGAGTTTGAAAATTCTTGGTCCAAGTGAAGTGAGTTTCACATATCAAGCATCTAGAAGCATTTGGAGCTGTAATGAATCATGATATAATCTAGATATTCAGTCCAAATAAAAAGATATGGCAATCCAGTAATTCTTAAGTCTTTTAGGAACACCTGGTTAAAAAGTTTTTCAAACGGTTTGTGTGTTCTGGTTTTGGTTATGGTATCAGTCCCATTAGCACTATGAATTTTCAGGAGTTGTTTTACTTGTTGATTTGTAGGTCAAGATCTTATGTTCGTGTTTTATGCATTTTCTGAATATTCAAATGTTTTCTAATGTTTTATTACTCCCTCCGTCCCGAATTATTTGTGATAGTTTGAAAAACATACCTATCGAGGCAAAGTTTAACTCGCATTGTGGGACGATCAAACATCATTTTTTGGAAAATTATCGTGAAACATTAATGACAATTTAAGTTATGTACTTCAACTTTAAGCCAGTGACATAATTTTCTTACGTTATTAAGACGAAAAATGAAGTTTCTTACAATACGTGTTGAATAGTATAATGATTGGGGGTGTTACATTTAATATGGGAGGGAGGGAATAACATTTTTTACTCTGAAAATGTGACTAATAATTGATGTGGAGAGTTGTTTGTTACATGTTCCTATTTTCAATATTCGAAGGTTTGTTATCAACAATCAGTATATGTTTTAAGGTCTGATTTTTTCTGAATTTTGATTCATGGTTCTTAGGTGCAGTAAGTCATATCTTTTAGGCCATCAATAGTTTGTCATCGTAAAAAAAAAGGGGAAAATGTTGAACGCTCGTATGTATACTTCAGTATCCCTTAGTTTTGATGATAACAAACTTATATCCCACAAGGTGCCTTGATGCGTTTCGTGTGAGACTTGTAAGTTGATGAACATACATACACATACTTGAGCATTTCATAAGGTGGACTCAAAGAACTCTTGGTCCCATAGTTGGAGTAGTTGAAGATTCTTGGTCCAAGTGAAGTGAGTTCAACACATCAAGCATCTTCTAGCATTTGAAGCTACAATCAGTCATGATGTAATCTAAATATGTAGTCCAAATATCGGGACATGACAATCTAGTAATTCTCAAGTCATTTAGGAGCACCAAAGTTAAAAAGATTTTCAAACGTTTTCTTTTTCTGGTCTTGGTTATGGTACCAGTTTTATGAGTACTATGAGTTTTAATGAGTTATTTTACATTTTGATTTGTGGGTCAAGATCTTAGGTTAGTGTTTTATACATTTCTTGAAGAATCAAATGCTTTACAATGTTTTATTAGCTTTTTTAGTTTGAAAGCATGACTTATAAATGATGTAGATAGTCATTTGTTACACGATCCAATTTTCATGGGATTTTTGTAATAAACATATTTATCGATTCTCTCATTTTGTTTAACCATTTTCTGGAGGGAATTGTCACGAACTCCTGCCCACTAATTTCATATCCCCCCTCCAAAAAAAAGAAAAAAGAACTCCTTCCCACTTAGTCATTGTATTTAAAGATAACTTATCTGGTTTGATACCTTAAGTGTGCACAATTGATTTACATCCAAGGTAATTTGGAGGTTGAAGCTTAGTTTTGATTTCCATACTCAAAGGTTTGAAAAGTTTTGAATTTTGTTTTTAATGCCAATATCATGTGAATGCTCCTAAATTATTTAATGCCTAGATGTAGTCTTGTATTCGCTTGTTAGGATATGAATGGAACCAATCTCATCATGGTGGGATGAGTAGCTAACTTGGAGTAGAACTAGGAATGTAGGAAGTCTAGAGTTAGGCTTGGGGAGGTGGGTTGTAACCTTAGGGTAGGTTCAAATGTGTGGTTTGTAGTTTTAAAGTTAGGGTTGCAAACGAGTCGAAATTGTATATACAAAAGAGAAATAGTGCAAGAGTTTTAAATCTTATGGGGACTAGGTGAACCACTATAAATCCTTGTGTCCATATACTTTTTACTTTTTAAATTATTATTATTATTTGTTAATATTGTTCATCATTCATAGCATCGAGATCTAGACACTATTAAATAATCAATCAAATAGAGTTTACGAATTGGAATTGGAATTAGTGTTAAAAGTCTATTGTTAGGAATGTGCAGTCCCTCCAATTGTATAGAATTTGATGAACAAAATTTTAGATTAGGACATATTCATGGTTAATCACTTGATTAACAACTAAGATAGTTAGATATAGTCTAAAAAACATGCAATTGAGCAGCAGAGGATCAAAGCTGGGAGGTCATTGTGGATCACCTAGACACAGTCTACATCAGAAAATTTTGGATAAGTAATTAGGATGAATATGGACAACAAAAGACCACAAACCTGTGAGGATCTAGGATTGAAGTCTCAAAATCAAAGTCATAACACGATACAATAGACTGGGTACAATAGAGTTGGCTTGCAGTAGAGACAGAAGTGCAGCAGATTGAGGAATACAATAGAGTTGGTTGGTGTATAGAAATATATTTGAGAATTGATCACATTAAAAATTTGAGGTTTGAATTATCGAACGACGTTGAAGACTATTATGAGGGAACCTGCGAACATTACTCTAGGGAGCAAACAGAAAGCTATCAATATCAAATGGTACAGTCACGGGTTATAATCCTTTAAGCCATATAAAAGGTGATTTTTCCACTCTGAGATGGTTGAAGGTAATTATGAGAGATACTAGCAAGTTGAAAATCTCCCAAGATCATTGTACAATCGTTCTCAAGAGTTTTTTTGAAGATTTAAAGAAAAGGAGTTCACTAATCTGTCTTAAGAACACAAACTGCCGTAGAGTACAGAAGTGATCTATACAAAGTTCTAGTTTCTTGTCTTAACAAGTTTGTAAGCTTATAAGAGGTTTCTTTGTAATCTAAAATAAAGAGTTAGCGAACTCATCTCTTGACTTAAGTAAACTGGTGATCAAGGAAAGACTGGACTAAACTTTCATTGGTCATTTGACAATGTCTGTTTGAACTAGTATAAAGCACTATGTCTTCTTCTACTTTTTATTCTCTATATTAGAACTGCTAGAAAATTACTTGGACACAAAGAGATAAAGTCCTAAAGACTCAATTCTCATATAAACACTAGTTCCACATGCAAGTCTGCAGTAGACTTAGTACATATTAGTCAAGAGAAGACTGTACTTTGCTTACAAAGAAAACTTAAATAACCTATTCACACCCCCTCCCCCGCCCCTCTCTTTATGCTATATTGTAAGACTTAGAGAACTACAATTGTCGATGAAATCAACATTGAAAATTGAAATTGATATTTATCAAAGTTATAAATTTATTGTCTGGGGGACAAAGACCATAGCAATAAGGGAGTTCAGAGATCTTGCCAAGATATCCTTAGCTCAACTATATGGTGTGCTGCATACATATAACTTGAAAGTTAAGCAAAAGAGACAAATTGATGAGGTCAGGAAGAAAACTCTAGCCTTGAAGGCTCAAGAGAAAATCCTGAGATCAATGGCAAAGGAGGAAACGAGTGATACCTTGTCTGCAAGTGAACAAGTTATATCAAAAGAACATGCACTGATGAGTAAGAAGTTCGGAAAATTGTTTAAAACTAAAAATGTCAGAAAGAATCTCTCCACAAAAGCCAAAGAAGTAGAGAAAGAAGTCTGCTATAACTGTAGAAAGCCAGATCACTTTGTTGCATAATACAGATAACCTACAGAGGAATCGTCTGCATAAAGGTATAAAAAGGAATACAGCAATGGGAACCCTGGTAGAAAGAAAAAGAGCAAAGCTTATGCTGCTAACACTTGGTGTGAGACAGACTCTGATGATGAAGAAACGATCTCAAATACTCAACTCTGTCTCATGACCAAAAATAAAGAAAATCAACAGGTATTTGACTTTTCTAATTCAGATGCTACTCTAGAGGAACTGAAGAAGCACTTTAAGAAACCTCTAAAAGCTTTATTTCTCTCTCAATGAAAAATAAAGAGAATCTCGAGCTGATTAGAAATCTCAAAGAGAAATATTATCTAGCATACAAAGAGATCAACAACAATCTAGCCAAGACTCAAGATGAGCTAAAGAAATCAGATGCAGTAGTGGAGACACTCTTATTGAGGAATGCTTAGTTTCAAAAATAGGTAGATACATGGAATGGAAAGACTCTGAACTTGCAAAAAATGCTTAACATGGGCCAATTCTCACATGATAAAGCCAGGTTAGGTTAAAAGGACTGGTTGAACAATCTCTTATATTTAAAAGTGAATGATAATGTCATCACCAGTCTTTGAGCAAGGCATTGCCACGAGTTAGTATAAAACACCACAAGGTGCAGAAGGTTTGAAACCACAGGATTGAAGCCAAGAAAAGGCCATACAAACCTCAGTATGCACCAAACTACTCACTATGGAACAAAACTTCCAATATTGCATGGAGAAAACCATATGAGAAGCCTATCTGCACTTTCTTAATACAGTAAAAGAGATGGAGAAACATCAACAAACCACCTAGGGCAAAAAGACCAAGGGTCTACTGCTACACTTGTGGCAAACCTGGTCACAAGTCATTAGAATGCTGAAACTTACACAAGAAAATAATTCAAGTGTGGATTTCAAAGACTAACAAAGTCATACAAGAAATCAAACTGATAGGAGCCAGAAAGGGAAACATTTATATAGTAAACTTTAGCTCATCACAGTCAGATCAAATAACATGTTTTTATACAAAAGATGCTGAAGACACACACTGGTTATGGCACAAGAGATTAGCTCACTTAAATTTCAAAGCTATAGTCAGACTATCGTCAGAAAATCTAGTAAGAGGTCTTCCTCAAATAAAATTTAGAAAAGATAAATTGTGCAAACCATGCCAAGAAGGAAAGCAGACAAGAGTAAGTTTTAAATCTCTAAATTCATCAGAATCTTGTAAAATTCTGGAGATATTATATATGGATCTTTTTGGTCCGGTAGAGGTAGAAAGCTTAAATAGAAAGAAGTATATCCTGGTTATAGTATATGATTATTCAAAATATACATGGATAATATTTTTGCACAAAAAGAGTGAAACGTGCAATCTACTAACTAAATTCCTAAGACAAGTTCAAAATGAGAAAGTGATTGAAGTAATCACAATCAGAAGTGATCATGACACCGAATTTGACCAAAGAGGAGTAGATGCTTACAGCAATAATCATGGGATAAAACATAATTCTCAACATCTAGAACACCTCAACAAAATGGTGTAATGGAAAGGAAAAACAGGACACTTATAGAAGTAACTAGGGCAATGCTTGCTGATGCAAACTTACCAAAACCTTATGGGGAGAAGCAATAAACATTGCATGCTATATTCAAAATAGATACATTATTTATAAACTCACAAAAAAGACTCTCTATGAATTATGAAAAGGAAAGACACCAAGTGCCAAATATTTCAATATCTTTGGATGCAAATATTATATACATAACAATGATAAAAATCATCTAGGGAAATTTGATCCCAAGGCAGAGAAGGAAACTTTCTTAGGATACTCCACAACTAGTAAGGACTTTAGGGTATATAATATCAGAACACAGACAAATAAGGAGTCAGTTCATGTGTCTTTTGATGAATCTGAAGTATCCATACATGATGCTAATGTCTTTGATGAGGAATATGCGTGCATAGATGATGAAACAGGATGCAGATGGAAGACTTGAAGCTGCAGAAAAAGAAGAATTGTATACACATAATGAAGGAAACTATAATGCAGCAGAGCTAGAGCAATCTATCATACAATAACAGCTGGAACACACAATTGATGAACAAGGCAAAAGAAGATGGATCAAGACACACACACATGATGACGTCATTGGAGACAAGGATACGCCTGTGCAGACTAGAAGAGCAATAACCAGAGAATACTTGTCTGCATATTTCATCTCAGAAATGGAACAAAAGACAACAAATAAAGCTCTAAGTGATCCAAACTGGGTTGATGCCATACAAGAAGAATTGAATGAGTTTCAAAGAAACAAAGAATGGTATCTGGAACCAAGATCCAAGAATTATCCAGTTGTTGGCTGCAAGTGGGTGTTCACGAACAAAACTAATAAAAATGGAACATTCATTAGAAACAAAGCTAATCTATTTGCAAAAGGTTACTCATAAGAAGAGAAAAGCGATTTTGATGAGACCATTTTCCCTGTTGCAAGACTAGAAGTTATAAGGATGTTCCTTACCTATTCGCATATCAAGAATTC
The DNA here is from genome assembly GCA_001925005.1 of Drosera capensis. Classification (NCBI taxonomy): domain Eukaryota; kingdom Viridiplantae; phylum Streptophyta; class Magnoliopsida; order Caryophyllales; family Droseraceae; genus Drosera; species Drosera capensis. The sequence goes on from LIEC01006238.1 coordinate 63,492, forward strand.
AAAGTCTATCAGATGGATGTGAAAAGCGCCTTCCTAAATGGAAAACTGCAAGAGAAGGTATATGTTAAATAATCTTCTAGTTTTGAAGACTTTGAACACCCAAGACATGTTTGCAGGGAACATATGATATGATAAATTCCAAACCATATCACTCTGTATAAAATATACCCTGTAAGTAAAGAAGTTTTTTGATGATGTGAAACAAGTAAATATAGAGTATGCAAAAGAGTACAAGTGTTTAGGAAGATTAATGAAATTTCTCAAAATAATATAAAGAAGGCTCAAGCATACTCTCTAACTCAAATAGGAATCAAATATCAAGACTTATTAAAATAACATGCAAACTCTAGAAAAACTTTCCTTCAAATATGTCAAACCAGCTAAAAGAACTTGATAGAATAATAACTCAAAATCCGAGTCAACACACAAGAAACATCTATCACATTCAATAAATCCAAGACCTAAAAATCTGCAAAAAGTTGAAAAAAACCTAACGCATAAAATACCTTACGATCACCCCAAATTGAGAGAAATCCGATAAAAGGTCATTCACTAACACATGAAGAATCTGTAATAAGAGAGAATTGTAAATATTGGATATTGGATCCTAGGTCGTACATTTCACAAATATAAAGCGTACAAAATATACCTCCTAAATCCATCAAAATAATCTCATCAAGGGTTATGAATATCCATTATCAATCATATAGATGCACTCGGGATGACGAGCTGCGTAAGCCTGTATGCTGATATATATTAAAATGATTCAAATAGACACTTATATTATGGAATAGAGGGAGTAATATTTTTAAAAACTAAAAATACTTGTAATAAGATTATTTTTCATTGTCATTTTAAAATATGTTTTTTTATATTAGTCATCAAATTTAAACGAACTGATTTGAACTTGTCCCCCTTTTTTTTTTTTTAATTCTGGTCAAATTTCTGTTTCTATTTTTTTTAAGGTGATATTTTTACTGAAAAAGGTAAATTACATAAACTTATCAAAAATAAAAGAAATCAGGTATATTTATTTGTATTCTAATTAAAAATATCCTTAAGAGATACAAATCAATTAACATACAACCAAATAAGTATCTTCATAACTATATAATTATATATATTATATCTTAATGATATAGATTTATTAATACTATTATCCTTATCATCAAAGCTAATTGCGTAAAAATCCCCAATAAAACTTTCACTTATGTTTTGATGCTCATTTTGATTTGTGAATTATAAGCAAAGGCTCTTTGAACTGTATATCATACTCATGTGCATTTGAGCACGACACTTACAGACCCATAGTCACGATCAAAGATTAGAATTCACCTCAAACTCTTCATTGTAAAATCAGAATTCAAGTCTCCTTCGATGTGATTAAAGTTGAAAACTTTTCTTCTAAAATACTCAAGTTCTTAATCTCCTTAGGCTCTATGTGATTCGATGAGTTTCAAAATGATCCTGATGTTTGTTAAATATTTTCTTCGATGCTACAAACCAGGAAGATAATGGACATCATGAAAGATAGTAGAAAAATAGTCAAAAATATATTTTTTCAAGTCTTCTAGGTTTTAGGAATATTTTCAATAATTTTTTCAAAACAGTTTCACTTCAAACCGTCCACTACTCATATTTTTGAAAAAGATATTTTTTTCAAATAAAAAATATACAGATAAAACAGAAAATATCTTTAAGTGAACATGAGTCTGAAAAATCAAGATTTCAAAATAGAAACAATTATAGCACACGAAATGAGTCTTCAAAAAACCATTCTTCATTTTGATCCTAAGTGCTCAATAATTCAAACGGTAGGATAAGATATTGTATCTTACGATTCTTATACAATTATATAGATTGTAGGTCTTTGATTCAACATCCACTAGATCTTGTTCTTCACTTGAGTTGCAATTTTTTATTCTTGAGGCCTACTACTTTAATTCAGTACTTCAATCTTTAAGCCAACCTTCAATCCATGATCTTCGGATTGATTTGTCTGCAATACAATAATCTTCAGATTGACTAGACTGTAATAATCTTCAGATTGACTTGACTATAGTATAATAATCTTCATATCCATCCATGCTTGATCAAAGTCTTCATGCGTTCCTTTAAGATTTAAACCTAAATATGCATCTACACACACATAAACTCATAAAATCATTAGTACACACGTGCTTGTTATCATCAAAACAAATGATGTTAAACAATTTCCTTCTTTTCGATGATGAAAAACAGTAGATGATCATAAATAAAGTATTCAGATCAAAATGGTGACCAATGTAACTCATACATTTCAGGAGTCGACTCTTAAGAAGAAACGTCCCTGGCACATACCTGAAAGGCTTTAAGTTTCTTGACATCTTTTAGATCTCCTTTCAACAACCTGTGACTAGATGCAAGAAAGATGACCAGAGCAAAAGATGTAGACATCACCAAATCATATCATGAGCATTTCCATAGCTCAGAAGATCCCTTTTAGCACGTCACTTATTTTCAGATTTATTTTCAGATTTCCAACAAAGTCCTAAAAACTAACAAGTGATCAGAGCAAACAATTAGTTCAACTCTACAGATTATAAGACATTGATAATCCTAATCGCTAAACATGAGTTCGAAATAAAGAAAACAAAAAATACAAAAAGAGATATAAGTACAAAATAACTTAAAAGGCAAGGGAATCAAAACACATTGACAAGTAGAATGCTTCATAAACTAACTAACTGACCATCACCTCCTCCCCCTTTTGGTATCAACAAAAAGGCTAATCATAACCCTAAAGTGAAATGAGATGTCCTCAGCCTTTCCTTCATATTAGAGTACCATGTCATGCCAACAGTTACACATAAGCCCTAGCATTATAAGGCCAGAGCATTCGGAAATATTACAGACCAGCGAATAAGTTCAGAATTAAAGAGATTCAAATAAGTTCATTGGATAGAAAACAAAGGGAAAGGGGTTCAAAGAAGGTCATAGGCTAGCTAGGCTCATTTTATGGTGCTTTTGGGGTTCTTGACTGAGGTCATCTTAGCAACCGTGTCCATAATAGATGTCGGCACAACCCTCAGGTTATCAAGCTCTTTATCTTGATCATCAATGGTCTTTTGCTTCTCCTTGCACTCAGCACAAATAGCTACTGCAGAGCCAACTCTTGATGAAGAATTGGCTCCCTTGCGAGCCTCTGACTTGACCCAAACTCCTATCACATTCTTTAAAGATAAAGAGGTCATATATTGCTTGTCAAAGTATGACCTCTTGTCCACCTCTTCATTATCTTTCAAGTCCACAACTCCCATACTCTTCAAGAGTTTTGATAGCCATATCGCACAGAGCAGAGCATGGCTTTTATGTTTTGTAACATAGACCATATGCTTCAACAATAGCATAGGTAGGTTGATCTTTACACCACGGATCAACGGCTCCATCAGAGTCATATCCAAGCCATTTACAGCATCCTTGCTTGATGATCTAGGAACAATAACCCTTGTTGCAAACGATCGCGATAGCCTTCAGTTGTGATCCAGAGATGAAGCAGCCCGAAAATCACGATCGTAACGACCCTTGTAATGATTGTGACGACGTTATAATTAAAAGCTTTTATGAGATTTTCACACGATTTTCTTTAGATTTCTTAAGGTTTTCATATTTTTCTATAAATACACTATGTTATGTTCATTTTTAGGGTATATAACATTCATTTAATCGTCGTTTCTATGGTTTAGTTAGATCAAATATCGTTATTCTTCATTTGTGTTGCTCGGATTGGATTTTCAGAGTTTTTTAGCTTTGGATTGTCGTTCTCAAGACCTCATTCATTGGTTTGTAAGTACTTTCATAGGTTATTTATGCACTTTAGTCATTTGATTCAATATATGCTGGTTATGAAGATCACAATTGCATATTTATCCATGTTTGTGTTTCTTTCCAATTCAATGAGAGAGTAGTTTGTTAGTAGGGAGTAATCATAATGACATAAACCTAAGGGATTATGAGACTTGCTCTATTTATCTATCGAATCTGATTTATTTTCATATGAATGCTGTCAAAGATTAGAGCTTTATCATAGTTAATGCATGATTTCATTGGATTGGCACCTAAATAACTTTAAAAATTCACTATAATATGTTTAGCTTTTGAATATCTCTAAATTGGCTACTTAAATGTGTTGATAGGTTAATTTACCTAATGATTCAATCTATGTTGGTCATGTTAAGCAGTAACTAGATAAGTTATAGACCAAGCTATCTTGCTATAGTTTATCTAAGATCTTTTGACATATAAATAGTACAACAATCTATGTTTTTATTTTATTCATGTTTGATATGTTCCTTGATTGATTCAATTCTCTATTTTATGTATTCATGTTATCATGATATGTGAGGTAGATGATTAGTTTAGGTTATTGAAGCTATCTTTGTAATTAAAACTCTAGTGAATGTGATTAAAGGTATCCATTTTACTCCAACCAACTTATTCATTTGTAAATCTATAAACATTTCATTTCCAATTTACTAAATTACATATGACCCATTATCCTTAGTTTTAAGGATTAATCCCTAAGATGTGTGAAGTTAAGAGAATCCTTCCTATATTTGTTTTCATTAGTTTCAACAAAGTATCAATCTAGTGCAAGTAGTTACTTTATTTCTTAATTGTTAGTACTTAGTTAATTTATAGTTTGATCACAAATCCCCCATATTTTTCATTTTTAGTTGAAAGCAATTAGGAATTCAAATTTGATAGTTAATAATTAAACACACCATCTCTCTAGGAGATCGATCCCTACTCATTCTATCTATATTAATAGTTATAAATAGGATTAATCTGACGTGCCTACGATAGCACGCATCAGGTTTAATGTACCCAAGCAAAATCATTCTTTTTCAACCAAGGTAGGTTAAAGACCTTACATAGGAGTTGCTTCCTAGAAGTCATGCCTATCTTCTTCCGTTTCTTTGGTTGCCCTGGCTCTTCTATATTTCCTCTTCCTCTACTTTCTCCTCAAATTCCTGATCAAACTCTTCTTCATCATCCTTTTCTTCTATTTCAACATCCTTATCGGCTTACTCTTCCTCAAAAGGGTTACTGTTTTGGCTTGTAACTCCTCCTCAACATCATCTTCATAGTCAAAGACTTCATTATCAGAAACCGTCTTGCAATGTTTTCTGGCAAGAGCTTACTCTTTCCTTGGCTTATTTATGAGTGGGATGTCTTCCTTTGACTCATGTTTAGAATCAATTTGCCATCACTTTTTTTCTCATTGGACTCATACTCAACTTGTTATTTCTTTTGTCTCCCTCTCTTTGCACGAGTGGCCTTTGTGGTTGTTTCTTCATCTTGGCATTACCAGCCTCACTAGACTCACTGGTCATAGATTGAGTCTTATGAGAGAACTGACTCTTGGTAGAAACACTCAAGAGGCTTACCTTGTCAACCTCTTTCCACCAATAGCCTTTTTTGGTGGAGGCCTCTTCTTCTGCTTTGGGCCTTCTTTCTCACCCTTCTGGCTTCTTGTATATTTCAGTAACATCTTTATCAGCAAGATTCTTGAGTGATCCTACTGTGGAAAAGAGATCATCAAGCTCCTCATCTTGATTAGTCTCCTCAACTACAGGAGCATTCTCTATGTTTGTGTTCTCAGTCCCAACAGCAGCAGTTGGAGGATACTCAATCACATCTGAAATAGCCGGATCATCAATAAGGATCCACTTTTTAGAGGATCGTTCCCCTTTATTCTTTGCACTTAATACCTTCTTGATCTCATCCATCTTTTCATCCTTCACCTTGTAGATCCTTTTTTGGAGAGCCTCACCAGTACCAATATCTTTTGTGTCATAACATCAACCACCTTTCCAATCACCACATCCACATTCTTCTCAGTCACCACATCATCACCATTTTCTGTCATCATAACATCATCCTTTTTAGTAATCAAAAAATCATCTTTCTCAGCATTAAAACCTTTCAATTCCCCCTCACCCATTGCTAAAGTTTTGAGATCTAAGGGAATCTCGAGTGTCCTCTCCTCAAATAATTCCTTAATGTATCTCGCATCCATGAACTCATCACTTTCATCACCAGCACCTATTGATTTTGGATCTCCATCTTCCTTCTTTTGCCCGTCAACTTGCATGGCCTTTGATTAAGGAATCGTCTCATACTGAGGAGATGGATTTGAGGCCATTTCTCCTTCCTTTTGATTTTCCCTTGAACTCGCATTCAATATCGTACTTGGGCTCTTGTCATTTTTAGGGCTCTTGATTTCCCTTGAACATAATCTTAAGCAATGGTGGAACTATCCGAATTGGTTTGGATTTCCTTGGTTTTGGCTCTTTGGGTGTTTTTTGGGCTCTTGGTTTATACTTTTTCTTTGGTTTGACCGTCTTTGCCTCAGTAGATTTTTAGGCTCTGATTCTTGGCATGGTTCTGAATTTATGTAGAGATTGATTTGGTTGGAGGGGATGAGGAGCTTTGGGGCATGGGAGGTTATGACAAGTTATGATGGTGATTATAGGAAGTTATGGTGTAGTGAGAGATAAGACGGTTTGCATACGGTTGAAAGATGTGACGGATCGGTTTTGTGACAGGAAAAGTGGAGAGATATGGTAGTTATTCTCTCGTAAATCTAGAAGTGAAAATCTAGATAAGGTTTAGGGATAAGGATGAGATGTATCTTGGTGAAGATTCGACTCTTTGATGGTGGAAACAAAAAGATATGAGATAACTCTTTTGAACTGAACAAATATGTGCAAATAGTCAGTAACATAAACAATGCACGACATTCACAACATGAATAATATGTACACTTTAACTTTTCTATCATCCATAGTATATTTTCACCCAATCTGGTTTCTCACTCAAAGATTCAAAACCAACCAATCAGTGATGCCTCCATTGTTAAAAAATAATAATCAACTAGTTAAATTTTATCATGTCTATTTCCTACCTCAGGTTTTGTAACGCCACGATCAATATTCGGCTTACCTGACACATGACATCATTGTCGCTATACACCAGAGTCCATAGCAAGGTAAAATCGTAACAGGGTTTACATAAGAGAACATAAGAGGAAGAAATTATAATAAAGTTTCCAATCACACCATCCTGTCCACAGATATTACATTCATAATATTAGGTTATTGTACAATACACGATTTCCAAATTTAAGTAATAGAAGAGTGCATAAATCAATTGTTACAGTCCTCCAGAGTTTGGCCTTAAGGCCCAAAGTACCCTAACATGTTCAAAGGAATAAATATTATTCAAGAGATCGTCATCCAGGCCTGTCTACTCAGATGTCTCGTTATCCTCATCAGAACCTAAATAAGGGCACAACACAAACAAAACAGAAAGGAAAACCTATGAGAAAAGATTCGCTCAATAGTCCCTGGGTACTGCCTTGGGTGGGACGTAACATGGTACAACTCTAGCACATGATATAGCATGTCACATCTGACAGTAAAAATCCTTTTTATTTCTTATTGTGTCATAATTATTTTGCTCACCCGTTTCATCTAAATATTTTACAAGTTAGTGTCCAATAATGATCTATCCCCTCATGTTTTATCGATAAGGTTAAATGATGTTATTGCACGTGTTATACTAAAGATGCCCTCCATCATTGTCATGAGATCATAAAATATAATAGGGTTTTTTCTCTCCTTATCCAATACAATCATCATATAATATATATATATATATACCAGAGAACTTCATCTCCTTATCTAATTGTCCACCATATAGTAATTATCAGATGATGTCATCCCCTTATCTAATGCAACCATCGTATAATATATATTAGAGGATATCATCCCCTTATCCAATGCGACCATCATATAATATATATCAGAGAATGTTATCATCTAAGCCAATACGATCACAATATAATATATATGAGAGGATATTATATACCTTATCTAATGCGACCACAATATATTAGGGAACTCGCTTCCCTTAACCAATGCGACCATAATATATAATAACTTGCATATCCCGATCTCGATAAGCTCGTCTCCGCATGAAATTGGCCCGCTCCGTAGTCATTTCTTCGTTATTCCAAGTTTATAAGTATTTCGATTGGTTTGAATCATCCATTTTATTTAAAGATTGTTAATTTTCGTACGATAGATTATAACACATTGGGTTAAAACAATCATTCGAGGAGAGTCCCAACATTCTAATTTCCTCGGGGATATTCACATGTTATATTAATTCACCTAATCCACAAAATGGGAATATTCCCATTAGTTAAAATATCAATTAAGGAGTATGATATTCGAACATATTTTATCCCAATTAATTGGTCGTGATACAACGAGGGTTATAATTTATAATCTAGATCCTCAAAACATTTCCTGAAAAAATTTTGTTCGTCAACGAGTTCAAACAAGCAACCCAAAGCCCAACATCAACCCAATCACCCCACTTTCAGAATCCATCGTCAACAACCCATCACCAAACATCCAAATCCATTAATATATATATATATAATCATTAATTGTACATCATTATATATAATTTTTAAGCAGGGTTGGGCTACCTCACGTGAGGGGAAAGAGGAGCGAGGCGACAGGCTGGTAGCGAAGATGACTGGTTGTGGCTACTGGTGGCTATGTTGGCGGTGGCACGGGGTGGTTGACACGGACTGTTTAGTGGTTGGCAGGGGGATGACTGTTTGGGTGAGGGGCTGCCCGGGAGGGGGGGGGGGGGGGGGGGAAGAAAGGGTAGGTAGCTCATTGATCCCCTCCCCTGATCATGTTTGCTGGTGGAAACTTGTTGGTTTACATCTGGATCTGGTGGTGCATGGAGACAAAGATTAGTGGGAAAAACATTTCCGTTTTCTGTATTTCTCTTTATTGCTTTGTCTCTGCTGAGGTCCATCTCTATGCTACAACTCCAAGCTATTTAAAGGGAAACAAAACAGACATGTTTCGCCTAAACAAACACCAAAAACTTGTTTGTACAAAACAAACATGGAAGAAGATGAACAGTGCGGGCGTGTTACTGTACGGCGTGTTTTTGCCTTTCTCCATGTCAAGGTTATCAGCTAATATACTCTTCCTAATCTTGACATAGCTCCAGATCATGAGGCTCTTTTCCTCATCGGGCTTCTTCTCCAATTTACCCTGGGGTTTCTGATTGCCGTCATCAGATCCCTTACTCCAAATGAGGTTTTTAACCTAATTCCTATTGTAGGAGATGGCATCTTTAGTATTGATCCATTTTTCTCTTTCGAGGGCATCGGGTTTCTTACATTCCAGATCCACATTATCTTGTGTATCGAGAATAGTGCTTAATTCTATATGACGACGATCATTTCCTCTGCGCGTCCTTACTTTTAGATGATCTCGCCATCGTCGTTGCCAGACTTCGCCACTGTTGGTGTCGGGGGAACCTGAAACTTGTAATGATATGCGCAAAGTCGAGGTAGATGGACTTGTCTTTCCTATCGGAGGTGACGAATGACCTGCACCAACGACTGGCTCTATTTTTGCTATGCATGTCACGGGTGACGCAGACACTGCCATACCTTTCGCTTCTTCGAAACTTGTTAGGAGAGAGAGAGATTGGTTTGGCTAACTCCAAACTTATCTTGTAAAGAAGATTTGATGTGCGTTTCTACAACATCAATAACTTACCGTTGTCATACATCTTCATGGCATCTCCCATCATGTTCACTTCGCTCTCATTCTCTGTCATGTGTCCAAGACTGATGATATTAGTGCATAGCTTAGGAATTTAGTATACATCATGGAGGATATAATGATCTCCATTTTTACACTGGAACATGACTGTTCCTTTGCTCATGACTTGAATGATCATGCCATGAGCATGAAACATTTCTAGCCATCCCATCATATGATTGCTAGCACCGTTGTCTAGGTACCATGTATCCTTATTTGTTGTTTTCCTCGTCCTGGTGAAACACCTGCAACACCCTTTCTTCTTTGAGCTATAGGGCGTCTTTTTGCTTAACTCGTGTCTCCTCCTGAAACACAGAAAACAATAACGATGGATCATCGGGGACAACGTGTGTGCGCTGTTCGTCTTTCCACGGCTTGTTGCGATACTCAGAAGCATAAGGTCTCATTTTCCCACAGTTGAAACACTTAATGTGGCTTTTATCACGGCTGATGTTGTCGGTGCCTCCCGTACCTTCTTGGCGCACTGCATAATTGCCATCTCGATCGCTCCTTTCGCAACCTCGTTCACGTCACTCACCATTACCTCGGTCTGAGGTGCCGGATCTACACTCCTGACGAGATGATGAACTTTTCCTAGTGTTGTTTTTCTGGGGTGTCATCCGCTCGTTAAGAGTGAACATGAGCTGACCCTCACCACTACCAGTGTTATCGCGGAGTCGAGCTCTCTCCTCGAATGCCTTTAATCTTCCTATGGCTTCCTCGAATGGCATCGTCTCAAGTTCGAAAAATTATTCGATCCCGACAACAATTGTGAAATATTTATCAGGTACACGGTCGAGTAACTTCTTAACTAGTGCCGCATCGTCAAATTCTGCACCAAGACTGGAAAATCTGCTAGACATGCCACTGAGTTTTTCGACGAACTCATTAATCGTCTCCTGTTCTTTCATACGCAGAGCATCAAATTCATTCTTCAATGTCTACAAGCGAGCCTTCTTTACTCGATGAGCACCCACGTACATCGTCTTCAGGCTCTCCCAAATTTCCTTTGTCGTCTTTTTTTTTTTTCGCAATCTGAAAATGTATATCTTCGAGGATTGTCTGGAGGATATAAGCACCCGCCTCCTTGTCTTGACTCGGATTAACTTCATCTTCCTCCGCTGGTTCGACCGCCTCCCAAACTTTCTGGACATATAAGACTGCCTCTATTTTTATTGCTCATATCATATAGTTTGAAGAGTTCAGTGTTGAAAAATTGAACGGCACTCTGGCGCTCTCTTTTGACGCCTGTTGGGGAGATATTTTCACAATAATTATATAAAAAAATATTTAATCATAATAAATTATATCTTAAAATATATGTCATTATAAATTTTTTAGAAGAAAAGGAGTATCAAAATGTCACGAACTTGCAACATTTGAACACAACGTCACTCAAAAACCAATCCGCACCTCTTCCCTTGGCTAATCGGAATAAAATGTGCTTAGTATTTATCATTTGAGAGCCTCAATGATTTTGAGGTTTGAAATGCACAATGATACCTCTCAAATTGGGTTTTCATCCAATTTCTTTTTGTCGTCCGACAATATCTTTTTCCACAAAAATGAAAAAGTAATCCCCTTTCTCACTTCACCTATGCAGCAATTCCTCGCACAGCAACGGAGAAAAAAAAGGGGGGTATGGAACCTCTCAGCATGAGACTGGTACGGAGGACGTCAAGCTTGAATCTCTTCAAATTTGGATGGGAATTGCAACTTGATTTTGTAGGAGAGCCTTCACAAGAGTTTTACAAGCTCAAATGATAACCTTTTATGATAACTTTTGTATTGATGAAATGGACCTTAGAATAAAATCTTATATTTTTATGGAATGAGAAAAATTATGTTTTGAGATATATTTAATAAAAGATATGATGATAAATTTGGTTTTTTTTTTTTTTAATTTGAATTGTGATTTTTTATGTAATAAAAATTAATTTATTATTTTTTGAGTAAAAAATGTTGAAAAGATAACTTATGGGCAATTAAAACTCAAAATTAAAAATAATTTTAAATTTTAATTAAAAATAAAATATTTCATTCCGATTATAACAATCAAACAATTAATTAAAAAACTCATTTTATTTTTATCTCCATTTAATATAAACACATTATTTTATTTTATCTCAAAAATATTTCTATCCTCCAAACGCATCATAAGAGTGGACACAGATGCTGATGCTCGTCGTCCCTCACCCAAATACGTAGTTGACCTAAATCCCAAAGGGCAATATCGTAATCACACATACCAACACACTGACCTCATAGCTCCTCTGCTGGTCCTTTTGGTGGCCGCTAGCCTGCAAACTTCAGTACCTCACTCTCCTCGAAAACCCCAACACCAATCCCCACTCACCCAAACCCAACCCCCCAAATCCTCATTAATCCCTGATCACAATTAATTAGCCTAACAATAAGTTAATGTCATTATCAACTCCTAACAATTTATTTAATCCCATTTAATCATAATTATAAATCCCCTCTCTCTTCTCCTCTCCTCCTCTCCCATTTCCCCACCTCTCACTCCCTTCTCCACTCTCTCTCCCCCGAAATCCCGGTCAGATTCCACCACTCACTCAACTCGCCCCACTGCTCAAACTCTCCTAATCTCACTCAATTCTCAACCACACCATACAAGCCCTCACCTCAACCATGCTCGAATCAAACCCCAATCCACCCATCTCCACCGACCACAGCCACTCCTCCAAGCTCTTCAAAAACACCCGCCGACGAGTAACCCCAACGAGCATCCTCGTCACCACAAAGCGCCTCCCAAATGGAGACATCTACACGGGCTCATTCTCCGGCCCGCTCCCTCACGGAACGGGCCGCTACTCATGGGCCGACGGCTGCACATACTCGGGGACCTGGCGCCGCGGGAATCCCCACGGAACTGGGACATTCACGTGGGCGTCGGGGGCGGTGTATGAAGGGGAGTGGAAGAGGGGAAGGATGGAGGGGAAAGGGAGGTACGTGGGGGGAGATGGGGACGTGTACGAGGGACGGTGGAGCGGGGATCAGAGGGACGGGTACGGGGAGAGGAGGTTGAGGAACGGGGATGTGTATAGGGGGATGTGGAGGAAGGGTGTGATGGATGGGAATGGGAGATATGAGTGGGCGGAGACTGGGGTTGTGTTTGAGGGGGTGTGGAGGGACGGGAGGATGACGGGGGACGGGGCGGTCGGAGTCAGATCAATGATGATAGAACCTGATCTGAAAGAAGCGACCGGCAACGGACTGTTACACTATCCAACGATCAAACCAATGATGAGAGAACCTGAAGGAAACAGGGTAATGATGGTTGAAGTTGAGAATGGGGAAGAGGAGGATGTGTTGTTTGAGATAGGGGAGTTGATGATGATGAAGGAAGGGAAGAAGGGTGTGGGGATGGAATGTGAGGTAGGGAGAGGGACCGAGGAGAGGGTTGTGGTTCCGAAGATTTGTATATGGGAGAGTGAAGGGGAGGCGGGAGATATAACGTGTGATATCATTGATAATGTGGAGGCGGCGACGATGTTGTATAAGGAAGGGTGCTTGAGGTTGGATGAGGAGTTGAGGAAGAAGAAGGTTGAACCGCCGCGTAGTTTTGTCCAGGATGAGGCTCAGATGAGTGGAGAAGGGATTTCCAATGGGCATTTGAGCTATGATTTGAAGAAGAGTATGAATCCGTGTAGATATATCAGGGATGAGGGGAAGAAGCCGGGATCCACGATCTCTAAGGGGCATAAGAACTATGATCTGATGCATAATCTTCAACTGGGAATCAGGTAGATCGAAGTGATTGTGGCCTTTGTTAATGGCGATTTTTCTTTTTGCAGCGTTTGATGCTGATTTGGGTAAGCTATGGTTCATGTTGTAGGTCTTCTGTGGGAAAGCATGCTTCGATATTGAGGAATCTTAAGCAGAGTGATTTTGATCCTAAGGAGAAGTTCTGGACTAGGTTTCCGCCTGAAGGATCGAAGTTGACTCCACCCCACCAGTCGACGGAGTTCCGGTGGAAGGATTACTGTCCCATGGTGTTCAGGTCAGCGCTCTGATTCCTGTATGTTGTTGTACAATGACATTTTGGATCATTAGATCTCGCTCTGAGGCTTTCTTGTTGGTATCCTTGTAATGAAACAGTAAAATTTAGAGTTTATTGATTGCATTTTGTTGTAAAACAGACATTTGAGGGAGCTATTCCAAATCGATCCTGCTGATTACATGATGGCCATATGTGGAAGTGACGCCCTTCGCGAGCTTTCGTCTCCGGGAAAGAGCGGAAGTTGTTTTTACCTTACACAGGATGACAGGTTTATGATCAAGACAGTGAGGAAAAGTGAAGTCAAGGTTAATTTCACAGTCATCCTTTGATTCCTGTCCTTCAAGTTGTGAATATAGAATTGGCTTGAATGATCGTAGTAGTTAGTTCAAATGATATGTGCTTCACACTTAAATATTGGAAGTGGGAATTGAGAATTTGAATCAGTTTGGTCTTTTCTTATTTGAATCTTCTCCTTGCAGGTTCTTGTTCGGATGCTTCGGAGCTACTACCAGCACATGTGCCGATACGAGAATTCACTCGTGACGAGGTTCTATGGCGTGCACTGTGTGAAGCCAATTGGCGGGCAGAAGGTATATTTTCTATATCATCAAAATGCTTGTTGATTTTTATAAATCTTCAAAATCCCTCTTTTATTTAATTTGTCTCGAGATTGACGATTAAATATTCTGCGTTGGATTTGGACTAGGTGCGGTTCATTGTTATGGGGAACTTGTTCTGTTCCGAGTACCGAATTCATAGGAGGTTTGACCTTAAAGGATCTCGATATGGACGAACAACAGAAAAGCCTGAAGGTGAGATGGATGAAACAACTACACTCAAAGACCTCGACCTAAACTTTGTGTTCCGACTCCAGACGAGCTGGTACCAAGAGCTGATCAAGTAAGTACAACAGATTAGAAGCATAAATGATTCCTAACATATCGTAGTCCAATCAACTTATGTATCATTCATCTTTCATTAGCTTTTATTGACTCATGGATTGTTCTATTCTTAACTAGGCAAATCGAGCGGGACTGTGAGTTCTTGGAGCGGGAGAAGATTATGGATTACAGCCTCTTGGTCGGTGTTCATTTTCGTGATAACAAGACAGGAGATAAGATGGGCCTGTCGCCTTTCCTCTTGAGGACTGGTATTCACACACATCGGCAATTCCATTTCAGTGATACTTGTCTTCCTTTTTTCTTGATCTGATTGAATTTACCTTTCTACTCCAGGAAAATGCGAATCTTTCCGAAGTGAGAAGTTCATGCGTGATTGTCGTTTCCTAGAAGCAGAACTCCAAGACTTGGACCGTGTCTTAGCCGGAAGGTGTGTTTCTTACACGGGTCATTTAGCCACGTACCAGGAGATATGTAGTTCGTGATCTTCATTTTCCTGCAATCTAATCATCTCCGTGATTGGTTGGACTATCTTTAACAATGTCATTTTCGCATTCACAACATTTTACGACACCACTTTCAAGTGATCTCTACTTGACCTTGTCCGTTTCATGTTGTCCGATGAATGGTGTCGCTCTGTTTTTCACACACAACCTTTGTGGGGAAAACATTAGTCGCTGAGCTTCTCTTATCAGATAGCGAGATTTTTGCTGATGGGGTCCAAGTTTGTCCATGTTTCCTCCATCACTAAATGTGGCATTGTTGGTGAAATAATTGAAATCTTGTTGCATGGTTTTGCCTATCTGATGCCTGTTCTAAGGTATTGAGTTGGTTGGTCACGTACACAACATTTCCTTGTGGGTCATCTCTGCCGTAGGGCCCCCCGCTACTCAACGTGATAATAGCAAGACGGGTTCTTCTTGTGCTTTTTGTTTGCATGAGAACCATCATTATAGTTCACCATGTGTGATGCTGAAATTAATTGCAATAACTGATTATGATTGGTGCGATAAAGAGTGTCCTACCTAGGTTATCGCTGTTCGGATTAAACTGTAAAGTGTTGGAATTATGCAAATGCTTGCTTGTTATTGACACATTGTCGATATCTGTCGTCAAATATTAACAAGTAGAAACGCAGTTCATGATATATGGTGCTGATCTTGCTCTTTGTGTAACAGGAAACCCTTGATCAGATTAGGAGCAAACATGCCAGCTAGAGCCGAGCGCCTAGCCCGGAGGAGCGATTTCGATCATTATACTCCTGGTGGGTGCGGCAACTTGGTCCTTGCCCGTGGCGGTGAGATCTCCGAGGTAGTCCTCTATTTCGGGATCATCGATATCCTGCAAGACTATGACATCACCAAGAAGCTAGAGCATGCCTACAAGTCTTTGCAAGTCGACTCAACTTCCATCTCGGCTGTCGACCCTAAGCTCTATTCCAAAAGGTTCCGTGATTTTGTAGGCAGAATCTTTGTTGAAGACAGAAGACGTCCATCCTGACAAGAACCCTCGAAATCCGCATGGATGGTCTTTGGTAGGTTCTCCCGACCATGAAGAACACGGGCAATGCTATGGAAGTATGCAGAATTGGTTGGTGTCGTTCTGTTCTGAAGAGCTCAAGATTGTACTCTCGTCTTGATATTCCGATGGAAGATCATAGGGTTGTTGCAGCAGTCGGCTGAGTTTTCTTGATCGGTCAAATGAACGGTGGGGTAAATGAGGCAATGGTGGATTGCCTAGGAGATCGGAATCAAAACCGGAACTAGAAGCAGAACCAAACCGGAAGTGGAAGCCGAAATAGAATGGCCTGTACAGTGGTGTTCGTATACAAAATGGACGACTAAAAAAAGCAGAGTATATTCACATGATTTATTTTTAATTTTTATGGTGATAAATGTCTAGTGTTGATAAGAATGTACAAATTTGGGAATATTTTTGAATCTTTGTAGCTTATTTTTCTTGCAAGAAACGTGATCCAAGTTTTTTGCTCTCAATACAGTTACAATGAAGAAATGTTAGTATCATTTTCCTCTCTTTTTTGTTTTTATGGGAGCAGGCGATGTTGGTAAATGATGAACGAATAAAAGACATCAAAAGCAGAGAAAGCAAAGGCAAAACAGGGTGTGTCAAGTCTTTCTTTCTCCCGTTACTTGGTTTCTGTTCTCATGCTCATTCTGCTGGTACTGTGGCCCGCTGGTGCTGTACATTTTGATTTTATTGCCATGCTTGGACAAATCTGTACTGTACCTCAGCAACATTTACATGTTCATTCTTAGCTGTTTTTTCATAATAAATATTATAAATTGATATATGTTGAGTTATAGTAGTTGTAAAAGAAAATAATATGTGTATTATAATTGAATTTAATTGATTTTATATTTTTAGATAAAAATTATTTAAATATGATAATATTATAATTATTATGGAATCTTTTTATCTTTGTTATCCAATTGATCGGATGGATGTTTTGCTCTATAAAATTTAAAGTGCATATAGTGTGAGGGAAGAAAGTACTGACGGAAGAGGAGGAGGCCGACGAAGAAACCGACAAGTGACGACTAGGCGATGCGACAGAGAGAGATCGATATACACGTCTTATTTCGTATTCTGTCACTGTGATTGCTTCGTTCTCTGCCATAGAATTTGATTCGAGTTCGGCGAGTGAAAACCCTTGTTGTTGTTTGAACACGAATCACATCACGATCTCTATGGCAAGTAGGGTTATAAATGAGTCGAGTCGGGTATGATTTAAGTTCGATTAGTTTACAATTTTGTTAGGTCCCGGGTTGGATTCAAGCTTGATTGATCGGCGAGCCTGTCAAATGTTTTCATAAATAGTAAGCTCGTGTTCAGCTCGGCTAATATTATCAGTCAAACCAAGTCGAACTCGAGCAGAACCAAATTTTCTATGAACAAATTACAATATTTTTAGAATTTAAGTTTAAAAATAATTATCGAAATCGAAATCACTATCTAAAGTTTTAATTGAAAAAATTGACATATAAATAATATGTCAATTGACCTTAAATTAAAAAAATCATTTTATTTGAACACACAATCACCTAATAATATATAGGGTTTGTGGGATTGATTTAAAATCAGTCATATTGACTGATTTTATATCCAAAGATTTTTTAAAAGATTTTATAACAGTGATTCTGTGAAATAGAATCTTCACATAAATTTTTATTTTTATGATATAAAATTAGTCATATTGATTGACTATAAATCGATCACATATTATATATATATTTATTTATATAATCTAAAGGTATGATAACTTTTAGGAAAAAAATAAATAAATGATGTGACCTAAGCGCCTGGATGACGCTTAGAAGTCCAAGGCAACACCAAGGCGTCCGTCTTGCTACTAAAGTTAAGAGGAACAAGAATTTTAGTTCCTGGATGCCTAGGCGTTGTCTAGATGACGCCTTGACGACTATGAATAGTACACACAATCTTTAACATTACCATCATAATCCGTCATAACCACGACCGTTGTCGAAATTGGCATCAATTTCTTGACGCACTGTTTGGTGAGTTCTTTGAGTAATTATAACAAAACACATACGGTTGTAAAACAACACACAAATTCAACAATGATGTAATACCACATAATACAGTGCACCGAATGAGTGAAACAGAGACCCGCACCATCTCCAAAGCTGATTGTCTCCACATATCAATACAAAATGCCTCATATAATTTTTGACGAAGTGGTGTGTAATAAGAGACAACACGTTGGCACGACAATGACATCGATCTTCAAATCCTCTTCACGAAACCTTCAAAGTCCTCAGTGATATAACCCCAGGTAAAGTATATTGGTTGTGCAATCCTCTTCAGAACTGACATAAGGAAATAGTGATATCCTGATTCACCGTTGCACTCCCCAAACGTGATGTTACAAATTTTCAGAGATGACAAGTAACACCAGTCTAAACCTAAAGTGTCGTCACGAAGACCCATCAAAGTCATCATACTATCCACCGATGCTTAAAAAAAACCAAAAACGTAGTCATTGACTTGCCCTTCCATATGAGTCAATGAACTTTTTTTAAAAAACGAAATCCCGAAGGATTTTCCTTGGTCAATCAAATAATTCGTAAATTCGGATGACCCTTTAAGCCAGTACCTTGACACTTAGTGGGTTTTGATCCCCTGATCAGAGTCAATGAACTTTCACATCTACTTCTTACTAAAATCCACCTACTCACCTCTTTCTTTAAAATCCCTTGGTAATTGCTAAGATACCAACCACTCAGATACACTAGGATCAGAAACAAAGAGAAATCTAAGAAGAAAAGGACTTTGTGATGCAAGACGCTGCATGGATCCCCTCTAGCTTTCGAACAAGCAACATAGAACAAATCAAAGCAAAGAACTCAAAGCACAATATAGAAGAAAGTGATGCGGAGATCTTAGTACAGTAACCGACTTTGGAACTAAAGAGAGGGTACAACTAATTACACCAGACAAACGCACTAAGGGTGGGCACATTCATGATACAATATCCGTTGAAATTGGATAAAATTACGAAACGTCAATCCTTAAATCAACGAGGAATTATGAGGATAAAATCAAGATGACATAAAGATTTTTACGTGGAAACCCGAAAAAAAAAAAAGCACGGGATGTTCACTCTTCAATCCCAGAAGATTTCACTAAAAGAATAGAAAAAGATTGCACCTTTCGTTTATCTAACTTTGTGCAAAAAAAAAAAGATCAAAGAACAAACTCGTCAATTGCATATCTCAAATCGCCCGAGTTTTTCTAAACTATTTTCTCCTAATTAATCTATCCCAAAATATCTTTCGGATCACCCCTTTTATATATCCATTGAGAGAATATTTCTCTGGTATTAAAAAGATTTAACTAGCATGAAGATAGAACCACCTCATAACCATCTTTATTTTTTCAATGTGAAAATCTTTCAAACAATAACCGCCTTAGTCCTCCCACTTACGTGCTCAAAGTTCCATCGGTCACACACACGGGTATTCTCCACATATGAAGGAATCCGTTCCCAACAAATCTCCCCCTTCCCGATTAGGTGGAGGATACAGCCATTCCGACGATCTCCCTATAATATTCAAACTTTTCCCTTGGCAAATTTTTCGTCAACATGTCAGCTTCATTTTCATCTGTATGAATTTTTCGAGCTCGACCTCCTTTTTCTCCAACACATCTCGTATCCAATAATATAGAGTGTCAATATGTTTTGACTTGTTGTGAAATGTAGAATTTTTTCCAAGATGAACTGCGCATTGGCTGTCACAAAGCAGCACATACTGCTCTTGCTTCATGCCAAGTTCATCGACAAATCTTTTCATCCAAAGAAACTCTTTGCAAGCTTCAGTAAACTGTAATAAATTTTGCCTCCGTTGTAGATAAGGCAACACACTTCTGTAACCCGGACTGCCATGCCACATCTCCCCCTACAATCCTGAACTCGATCTCCTTGTGTCAAGATCTCCATCCATGTCTGCATCGGTGTATCCAATTAGCTATGATTTGTCACTTTCGAAACCTAGTTTCCAAAACGAAGTGCCCTACAGATACCTTTATATCCACTTAACGACATTCTAATTCTCTCTTCCCAAATTAGAAAGATATCGACTCACCAAACTTACTGCTTGAGCTACATCAGGTCTCATGCATACCATCGTATATATTAGACTCCCCACGATTGATGCATATGGTACCTTCAGCATATCAATTTTTTCCTCCTCGGTCGATGGATATTGATCTTTATTGAGCTTGAAATGAGCTGCAAGAGGGGTACCTACTTTCTTTGACCTTTCCATCCCAAACCTCTGAAGTACCTTTCTAACGTATCTCTCTTGGGATAACCACAATTTTCTTGCTAGTCTATCCCTGCTGATTTGCATCTAGAGAATTTTTTTGTAGCACCCAAATCCTTCATAGCGAATGCTTTATTCAATTGACGCTTCAGGTCTATAATTCTTGAAGTGTTCTGTCCGACAAGTAACATGTCAAGTAACATGCCGTCCACATAGAGCAATAAGATGACAAAATAATCCGTGGTAAAGTGTTTCACAAATACACAGTGATTCATTCTGTTTTTCACATACGTTAGCTCCCCCATCAGTGACTCAAACTTTTTGTACCATTGTCTCGGAGCTTATTTTAAACCGTATAGACTCTTTTTCAGCCCACACATATAACTCTCTTTGCTCTTCACCAAGAAACCTTCAAGTTGCTCCATATATAACTCTTCCTCCAAATCGTCCTGGAGAAAAGCTGTTTTCACACCCATCTGCTCGACTTCGAATCAAATCATTCTGTCAGACCTAAAATAGTGCGAATTGAAGACATCTTCACAACTAGAGCAAAATTTTCATCAAAATCTACTCCTTTCTGTTGACTATAGCCATTGACTACCAACCGGACCTTATAAAATGGAAAAGCATCTTTATCAGCCTGCTTATTCTGAATATCCGCCGATTCTTCAAGGCCCTCTTCTCTTTTGACAACCACACCAGATTATGCGTGTGGTTGGCATGGAAGAATTTATCTCACTTTTCATTTCTCACATCCACTTATTTTTGTACTCATCTTCCATTGCTTCCTCAAAAGTTTCGGGTTCACCCGCATCTATCGGGAGTACATACTCGCTAGCGGAGTATCTAGTAGACGACTGACTCGCCCTGTAGGACATTCGAGGTATAAAAACTAATGCTTGTTGCTGACCATCAACAACTTCATCTTCAGGCTCTACTGCCTCACCCTCCTGAATATCTTCTTGATTACCAATTGTATCAAGATTCGGAGCATCAACATGTACTGGCTCCAATGTCTAGTCTGACTCATATGCAGTGCTTAAGCACATCGACTCTAAATCAATCAATTCCTCAATCTTCTTTTCAGACACATTGAGTTTCTCAATATCTCCTCACAAACCTTTGCTCCACCGGATGAAATAGCCTGTAGCCTAACTCGTCCTGACCTTAACCCCAAAAAGACACACTGCCTTATCTTCATGTCAAGTTTGGATCTTTCATCTTTCCGTACATGGACAAAGGATTTGCATCCAAAAACTCACAGGTGATAGTAGGAAGGCTCCTTACCATAACAAACCTTATCTGTTACATCACCCTGTAACGCTGAACTCGGAGATAGGTTGGTAACGTGAGCAGCTGTGTATATTGCCTCACCCCAAAACATACCTAGTAACTTTGCTTCTGAAAGAAAACACCGTACTCTCTCCATCATCGTCCTATTCCTCTTTTCTACCACGCCATTGAGTTGAGGCATCTTCGGTGGAGTTATCTGACGTCTGATTCCTTGCTCCTTGCAATAAGCATCAAAAGAACCAACGTATTCGCCTTCATTATCGGAGCGAACGCATTTGAGTTTCTTTCTGATTTGTCTTTCAACCAATGCATGAAACTCCTTGAATACAAAGAGCACTTGATCTTTGGTCTTTAGTGCATAGACCCCATGCTTTCTGGAATGATCGTCAATAAAGGTCACAAAGTAAGAGGCTCCTCCTCTAGTCTTCATCTTCAATGGTCCACACATATCTGAATGAACCAACTTTAATAAATCTGTCTTCCTTTAAGGTGAAAGGTTCTGGAATAAAACTCGGTTCTGCTTCCCAATCAAACAATATGGACATGTCTCTAAGTTGTCGTGCTTGAGCTCGGGAATAACGCTCTTCTTTGTCAAGCATCTCATCCCTTTCTCACTCATATAACAGAGACGTCTATGCCATAAGCCAATCGATACAGAATCTCGGACTATATTTGCTTGGACACCTTTTGCACTCCCCTCTATATAAAAGAGAATACCTCTCTTACTCCTACGTACACTCACCATAACGCCGATGCTGAGTTTCCACATACCATTCCCGAAAAAACAAAAGAATCCCTCATCATCCAGCCTTGCTACCGATACCAAATTAAACCTAATATGAGGTACGTAACGCACGCCTTTAAGAACGAGTAAACCATCAGTGCTAGTTTTCAAATGCACATCTCCTATGCCTATCACCTTGGACACATCCCCATTATCCATTCTTAACACTCCACAGTCTCCTGTTATGTATGTGGTAAATAGTGCCCTATTATGAGACACGTGTGCCGAAGCCCCGGAATCAACAATCTAGCTGCTGTCATCACAAGCGAATGTTGCTGTCACCTCATCACCAACAATGATGACATCGCCTCCACTCATAGACACTGTAGCTTTTGTTTCTCCTCTAGACTTTTTCCGGTTGTTATTATACTTTTTCTGGTCAGTTTTATAAGGATAGCAATGTTGCTTGATATGGCCCTTCTTGTGGCAATAATAGCACTCGGTATTCTGATAGAGGCCTTTAGACTTTCCTTTTCTCTTAATCTTGTTACCTCTCTGACCTTTACTCTGGCTGTTCGCATGGGACTCAGTAAATAAAACTTCAGAGTGTGTTGATGACGGAGAAGGAGTACCTTGAGATTTTCTTAGCATCTCTTCGTTCAGAACCCCACTTTTGGCTATTTCTAATGTAATGATCTCATTAGGTGCCGACGCTGTCAAGGATACTCAAACTGTTTCCCACGAATTTGGTAGAGTTCCTAACAACCAAAGTCCTTGAATCTCATCCTCAAATTTGACTCCCATCTTTACTAATTAGTTCATCACACCTTGAAATTCATTGACATGATCTGAAATAGAAGTGTCATCTCGGTATCTTAGACTTATCATTTTCCTCATTAAGAATAGTTTGTTCATACCAGTCTTGTTGGCATACAAAGATTCAAGTTTTTCCCACAATGTTTACGCATTCTCCTCATTTGCAATATGCTTGTAACGTTGTCATCTACTCATTGACGAATGTATCCACACACTTGCTGATGCTCGAAAGCCCCAAACTTCCTCGGCCTTGTCCTGCGGTTTTACCGCAGCAAAATACTGCTAGATGCATATTCTTTACCAAAAGTAGATCTTTTATCTTGATTCTTCAGGTATGATAATTAGTACAATTGAGATTCACTATCTTGTCCAGTTTCATTTCCATCTTTCCTCTTGGTCAATTATCAAGGAACCTGTTATTATTCTTCTCTAGGTTCCTTACCGAACAAACTGAACAAATCCCCCAGATCAATAAAGAGTTTAAAAACAAATCCCCCAGATCTGTATTAACTTCAAACAAATTCGAATAAACCAAGTTGGTACTAATCGAGGCGACGTCGGACTCTAGTTATATCAGGGAGGTGGTGTGGACCCTGGCGACTGTGGCTGTTGATGACAATAGTTGTGGCTATGGCGCGGATGTCGGCCAACTCTGTGGCGGACTCCTGCGTTGATAGCCGGTCGATAGTAAATTGCAACGATGGACTCAACGACGACAGTGTACTCCGACGATGGCAGCGACGACGACCTCAGAAGTGGCGGTGCGGCTCGATCTCTGGGGTGGCAGACTCCTGCAGATATGAGATCGAGGCGGTGAAGGAGGAGTTTGGTGCGACGGGGCGGCTCAATCCTGATGGTAAATGGGCTGACCCGACCTCTGGATGTAGTCGGACGACACGGCCGGATCTTTGATGGCAGAGGGCTGATGGGTCTCAAGGAACAACGACTTCAAGGCAGTGACCAACGGCGGTAGGAAGAAGAGAGAGTTTGGCAGGGTTGGCTGCGGCGACGCAGATCTGGTGATGTCGTGCAGATCTTTCAAACAATAACTGCCTTACGTGCTCCAAGTTTCATCGGTCACACACACGGGTATTCTCCACCTAGGAAAGGAACCCGTTCCCAACAACATCATCCTTCTACAGTTAAGAATTACTGGTACAGTCATATTGTATTCTAAACTGGTTTGTACAATTTAACTTTTGTTTTCATCCTAACTGAAACCCTCAAGCAAATAAGAAAAGGTAATGTCCATCCGTGCAAGGCAGCTACACATAGGAATCTGAAGGCTGGAAGCCTGGAACTCTACCGAAAAGCACTCATCGTCAATGCAGAGAACAACTATAACACATTCTTGTTCAATGCAGAGAACAACTATAACACATTCTTGTTCAACAGGTCCACACTTAAATGAATTCTACAGGGAGTAAATCCAATCAAACATCATAAGACAACATTCACACCTGAACAAGAATCGAGAATGTTTCTGAATTCAAAACGAAATATACATAGTTTCCCCTCTGCAGGCATGTATGCACATTGGTTCATAAGGAAAAGAAATCCCCTCATCATTCATGTAAATAGATGCAGTAACCAAAGCTCAATCGGGTCAATCCCCTAATACAGAGCAATGATGCTCTCTCCTAGCACATGACTGAGCAGGTACGGAATAAGTTAAAAGACTTCTACTTTAGACCAGTCGAGAAATAAATATGAATTACTAAAACCCTGGCATCACCAAAAAAACATGAAGCATTTAATTCAAATAACTGTGGAAATTTAAAGAGCAAGGCATTTGATTCTCAAAAACTAAAAAACAAAATGAATTATATCCTATTCTTTATTCAGTCAAGTCCCTTCAACACGAATCAGCATATTAGCATGAAGTAACGACATCAATCCTGTCAACTTCAAAGAAAAGAGTATCACAACCCACCAGCTCATACGAAAGTGGTCTCACCAACACAAGGAAAATACAGACCAGAATGAAAGAGCAGTGTTCTCAGAACCAACAGGTGTAGAGTTGCACCCACACTTAAACTCGTTAATCCAGTCATTCCGCCAGTATAAACATCTTAATATCAAAGCCAATGACATCTGTAGCATCTTCATCCCTAACATCGGGATAGCAATTAACTATAAGTCGAATGTGGCAATGAAAAAAAAAACATATGAAATACATGCCGCGATATCAATTCACAAACACAACTAATACCGCTTGAAAACCTATGCCAAATCAAAATCAAACAAAATTTTGCAGGTTAAGATTCCCTTCTCTATATCCCATAGAGCAGGCCGCTTCTTCAACACTTAACCTGCTTATATCAGGACCAACAGTTAAAAACGAAATATTTGCAAACTATGACATAATGTTACTTTTGCAAGAGAGGTAATTTTTCTTCTATATGTGATAGCGTTGGCCTTTCTTTTTGTGTATTGTTGATAACTACTGTACCTATTGAGTTGGGTTGAGACCCAATTCCAATGGTTCATGTCTTTTGATTGTACTTTCGTTTAGAATCGACATCTTTGACTGAGTTTGAATGTATATATACACTTTTGTTTCCCATCTTACTTTTAGAAAGTAATGTAATGGACCTTAACTTTCGAATGCGTTACTTACAGGATAATTCTCCGTTACATTAATTCGATGCTTATCTCAGGAAATGTTTTTTTCTTGGATATTTGACTTATAAGAACAAGTCCAATACACCATGCAAATGATTGACTATAGCTTAAATTTAGCCATAGCTCTAAGAAAATCACTTCAATGGTAGGTTTTTTTAATGATAAATTTTAGCTTTTGTCAAATTGATAACTATATATGACAATGAAAATAACATTTGTTATTTTTTTATGAATGCAACAAAGAGTGAGGCCCAAAAAATAAAATATATAAAATTGACAAACATACGTGTGGAATCTTTCTAACAATTGATCAAATCAAAATATATATCATTGAAAAAGCAGGGCTAAACTTTTACTATTCATTTTTTAAATATGACAATGCCTATAAAAAATGACACAATGGATTGGAGTTGCTCTAATCTAAAAGGTTAGTGCGTCATTATGACTTAACAAAAGATAATAGTAAAACATATAAACAACACGGATTACAATTCCTTTTCATCATTACCGTCACTAGTATCAAATAATTGGTTTTTGATTTGGTTGTAGTAGGAGTATTATTCAATCATCACTATCATATGTTTACATATTTAAAATATTGTGCTGTGTACACACCCAAATGTTTGTATGTGAGTATGATCCCAATGAGCAAGCTGATAGCTTGATTGTGATCCCAAGAATGGAGAGGGCTGACTCTGCATGCCCACTTGGCATACAAATCATCGATGGAAGCCACATTGCCACATACGTGTCCGTGGTCAACAATCTATACATGGTCGAAATTTACTGTATGTAGTATAAAAACTAGTACCATTGGCTTCTGTTCTCTAGTTGATATCTAAAAAACAATTCAACGAGTATATCGAGATTGGGATCGTGTTTGTCCGTCAAATGTTTTATCCAAAAGGTTTACAAGGAACGCGATATTGCCATCTAGTTCACAAATATTTTTGATATCGTTTTTAAAATTTTGAAAATCAAAATCATTAGTAGAAAAAAAGATCAATAATGAAAATCAAAATCTCTTTATCAAATAAAATAATTTTTTGTAAAAGAAAAATTGATGAATCGAAAATCAGAAACATCAATTTTTTTTTATATTTCTATTTTCAACTTCCGTTTCATGAATTTGAAAATCAGTAAATATAAAACATGAAAGAGAATCAAAAACAAATAATTTTACTTCAGCAATTAGTGAAACAAAAATAGAAAACAAAAATCAGCAACGAAATCAAACAAGCTCTCAAAGTTTGCCAAGTTAAACGGGAGTGTCTATGTTTGGATAATTTTGCTTCTCTTGACACATTTTTGATGGGTTTTTTTTTTCTTAATTGGATCTTTTTACAAACAAAATTTCCAAAATAAAATCGTAAACAAGTTAATTCCCAAAATGACATTTTCTCATAATCTAGTGAGAAGACGCGTCCTGCACGTTTCCCATGAGAAGGCGTCGAGCGTCTTTATTGTGCCCAAAGAAGCAGGATGCCTTTACTTTGAAGGCGCAGGGCGCCTTCACTTCAGTAGGAAACCAAAGCAAACCCACACCCACATAGTTATATAATTACATTGTTATACTTTTGACCTATTTATATAACATAGATATTAACATTGATATAATTCATATAAAAATATTTTTTATTCATTATAAATATCTTAAAATACAGATAGTCTTACTAATGATGAGGCTTTGATAAGATAAGAGACAACACATAACCTAATTAAATAATACAACAACTTTCGAATATCTTAGTTAAACTAATTCATATCCACGAAGTAAGAATATTGGATTTGTTCGTCTTCCATGTGCTCCTGAAGAATTTTTCCCAACACTTCATCTAATCATTTGATATTTCCAATGATTTGTGGTGGTATCTTTGTAGATGTAAAAGATCATCACATTTGGATATGTAGTTTTTCACGTTGCAGGATCGTTATCTAAGAAAGGAATGCAATTCTTTATGAGTTGAAGAAACTCATACACACATAACGTCAGAAAAGTCAGTTTACCATCGTAAAAAAATAGTCAGGCATTGTGTCTGTCGGTGTCGTGCTTTAGCCTCCCCCGTAGTAGAGATGAATAACGATTTTCTCAGAACTCGTATCTAAGCTCGAAGCTTCATGATTGGTTTTGAGATACATTGCCAGCGATGTAGGAGCTCCGCGATTGTTGACGTCATCTCGTATATTTGTATGATCACGTAACTCCAAGTTGAATACTGATCATCCGTAATCTCATACTGTATAAAGCCTCTAGCTCCAATTCTTGGACAACATCCATTGTCAATTTTCCTTTCGAATCTTGATCTTCTGTATATTTGTGCCCTTTTGTAATCACCTTGCATAGCATAAAGTTCAGCCCATTGACCCATTGAATAACAATAACGAAGAAGACATAATTAATTTTTTTCAGAATCGATCTGAATGTAATCCAGACCGAGAGAATCCTCGTTTGTGTACATGATTTCCATTTTGGAGTTCACTTTGAATGCGGCATCCTCTGGTCGAATCCGGATCACCAATTGGGAGTAAGAGTTCTTCAGTAAGCTCATCTCAAATATTCTTAGTTTCCATCTAACCATGAGATTTTTCCCGTGGTCAGATTGGACAACTAAGTCCCTTCCACGTGTAGTTTAATCTCTATCTTGATGAAGCTCATATTTTTATAAAATAGGGATTGAGTTTGATGAAAAGAGTTGGGAAGGTAGAAGAGTATTTGAACAAGTGTTTAATGAATGATAAGATGACGATAGAGATGGAGAAGTCGAGACCTTTTATAGAGGACAACATATGAATGGCAGGTGTTTAATGATAGATGTTAAATGGTAGTTATTAAGGATTGAATGTTAGGTGAATGGTAGGTTATTCTAATTAATGGCAGATGATAAAAGCTGATAAAAGCTAATAAAAGTTGCTAATAAAAGCCTCCCATGCTAATAAAAGCCTCCCATGCAAGTAGAAGCATCCTATGCTAACAAAAGCATTTGGGATTTGCCAGTAAAAACATCTCATGCTAGTGAATCTAAGAGTTCGATTATGTTTCGAGTATATGATAACATTAAGATGTAGTTATTCGATAGAAAGAATTAAAATGATAAATAAAATTATAGAGATACGTAGAGACGATGTATGAAGCGATAATACATAAGACATAACACAAAGTGCTCTTAATACATAATATCGGATTACATATTATAAATTGAAAGATAAATGTAGCTTTCATTTATTATGTGTTCATCTTGACCGTTGATGCAATTTTTAATGTTGGTTTGACAAAGAAAAAAAATTCTGTACTTATGATACATTGATGATTCTTTTTGGGAATGTTAGTTTTACCACGAAAACAAATCTTGATCATCCAAGTATTTGGGAACTTAACTGTGTACATGATCGATAAATAGAATGAAAGTTATAACTAAAACAATAGGGATACATATAGATGACACACGATCGATAATACATGATCGATAAATAGAATGAAAACTGTAACTAAAACATACTGATGAACATGATCGATAATAGATAAGTCATAATCCGTGAAATCAAACTCCGGTACTACATAATACATGATACAAAATAAAGAATAGAAACTGTAAAATCCGAACCACATAATACATGAACAGAAAGTCCAGATAGCTCGAAAAGAAAATCGAATGGTAAAGTACAACTTGAATATTTCACCCTCGTCTGCCTTCTCTAGCCCTGGATCTACCTCTAGTCGGTCCGCATACATAAGTAGGAGTGAACCTATCCAGTGGTGCACGATGCCTCGCAGATAAGTCATCAGAACGGTAATGGTCATCTGGATGATATGAACGTCCAGCATCTTCAAGATCTGCTTCTCATGAGGATATCTGCAAGGAAATTGTGGTTTTTCTGCAGGAAATTATGAGATCCCCCTCTCCTAGCATTGTTCTACTAAACCCCATCATTCTTGATGTTGGAAGTAAGCTCTTTCTATCTCAACGATCGGTTCTTATTGTTGATTTCACTGCTACGAATGTGAAAATTGCCTTGACGGATATTGATAGCACCAAAACTCCTGGAATTGATGGTTACTCTCCAGATTTTTAAAGCTACTTGGGAGATTATTAAGGAGCATGTAGTTTAGGCTGTTTTGGATTACTTCTTCTCGTGCAAGTTGTTGAAAGCTTTTGGCACCACTATCATTCACCTTGCTCCTAAATGCCCCTCTCCCTCTAAGGTGAGTAACTATAGACCTATATCATGTTGTTTTATTACCTATAAAATCATTACTAAGATAATTTACAATAGACTCATGTTAGTTTTTCCCTCTATTATCTCTAAATCAAAGTGCTTTTGTTGAGGGACGAGCTATTATAGATAATGTTTTTTTGTGTCAAGAACTTATGGTTGGGTATGAGAGGAAGGGGTTATCTCCTCGCTGTGTTGCTTAAGTTAAAATCATAAAAAAAAAAAAAATATATTGATACTGTTATCTAGGACTTTGTTCATGCTATGTTGAAAGGCTTGACTTTTCCTGATCGATTTTTTTCTTGGATTTTAGGATCCTTGACTTTTACCTATTATTCTGTGAATGTGAACGGTGGTCTTTCTGCTTTTTCAAAGGGGAAAGAGGCCTTTGATAAGATGATCCTATGTCCCCATATATATTTGTTATATTGATAGAATATTTCTCATGTTCCTTGCAGCACAAGAGTCTATCCCAACCTTTCCACTTTTATCCCAAATACAAATGGGTCAGGCTTACTTATATAAGAGTATGCTAATGGCCTAATGTTGTTCAGTAAGACTGATTCTCAATCTTTGGCAATGTTGAAAGATAGCTGCATCACTTTGCTCTGGTCTCTGGTTTGAAGGCTTACTTATATAGGAGTATGCTCTTTCTTAGTGGTGTTGATGAGTCTCATAAGCTGGTTTTGGCCAGTATTTTAGGCATGGAGTTGGGTTGCCTGTTAAATATCTTTACAATCCTTTATTTGCTAAGAGACTGAATGTCTATCAATTTGCCCCTCTTATTGATAAAATGCTTGCAAGGATCAAACGTTTGATTGCACGTTGTTTGACATATGCTGGAAGATTGCTATTGATAAAGCCAATGCTTAGATCTATTCACTCCTACTGGGCTTAGATCATTCTGCTTTCGATTTCTGTCATTGACCATATTGATGGGGTGTGCAGAGTGTTTTTATGGTCTGATACTACCCTTAATAGGCGTATGGCTCGAGTGGCTTGGTCTGATGTTTGTTGCTCCTTTGCTGAAGGGGGGTTGAGTATTAAAGTCATGAGCTTTTGGAATGTTGCTTTATTCTTTAAGAATTTATGAGCTGTCTAAAGAAGAAAAGAGAGGTTATGGTTTCAATGAGTGAATTCTTATTATTTGAAGAGAAGGAGTATATGGGATGTTGAAGATAGACACGACTTTTTATTGGCCATGGAAATCCTTGTTGAAAATTAGTGATAGATAAGTGGTTCCTAAACCTATTCTGGATGCTGGTGCTGTGTCTTATTCTGTTAGGCTGGGGTATTCTTCTCTTAATGCTGTCAAGCCTAAAATCACTTGGCATAGAGTAATTTGGTGCAAAGAGTTGAGGACTAAAATTTCCTTTGTTGCGTGGTTAGCAGCTAAGAAAGATTTGAAGACAAAAAAATGGCTTTATAAGCACAATCCCAGATGATCTTTGTGAATCATGCAGGACTGCACCTGAGGATTGTGACCATCGTTTTTTCGAATGTCGATATTCCTAGGATATTGTCAAAGCCTCTTTTGGATAGATTGAAATTGCATACTTCCAGATTATGCTGGACTTCTTGGCTTGCTTGGATGTTAAAAATATCGAAGGGAAAAACCTACCTTGCGAAATTCAGACCATGCTTGACTGGTATGGTGATATATGCTATATGGATGGAGAGGAACCTCAAAATTTTTTCAAAGCCGTGCAAGGAGGCCTGAAGAACTGGTTTTGACTATTTTAAATGAGCTAGTTATGTAATTTCTTTGTTTTTTGTTGTATATAGGCTGAGCTGTTTATATTGCCTTTAGGGCATAACAATTTTATAATGACTCTTTGATTACACGGGAATGCAAATGACATCTAATTGATTTCGCAAAAAATAAAATAAAAAAATTGACCCTTAATATAACCATCATACATCAATTTTTTTCGAAAAATTATTATAAAATATTAATAATAATTTAATTTATATATTTCAATTTTAAGATAGTGCTGTAATTTTGTTGGGTTGTTATAATTCCTTGAAAAGAATTTAAGTGATCAGCTAAAGGAGTGTCATCTTGATATCTTAAAGCCATCATTTATTTTATCAAAAACAACTTGTTTTTCAGTCTTTCGAACATATAATTGTTTGAGATTATTCCATAAAGTCTGTGCATTTGTATCCCTAGAGATATGATTCAAAACATTATTATCTATCTATTGTCTGATATACCCATCAATTTGATGATGAATTATTTCTCATTCACCTTCAGTTTTACCCTCGAGTTTTTCTTATAATCAAAATACAGACAAATAATAATCTTTCAGATAGAGAAGATCAGTCATTTTTCCTTTCCATACATGATAATAGATCAATTTAAGATGATCATCCTACTACTATTACTTTCCATGGTTTCACACAATTCAAAACAGGCACAGCTCTGATAACACTTTGTAGGGAGGATTATCAAAACCCGATTTATATCGAGTTACCACACCGAATTAAATTACATCTCCCTCTTGGTGTAAACCTTTTAGGGAACTATATTAGTGCATCATATACCATGTAAAACATAAAATAGAATTCACCTTCAGTTTTACCCTCGAGTTTTTCTTATAATCAAAATACAAACAAATAATAATCTTTCAGATAGAGAAGATCAGTCATTTTTCCTCTCCATACATGATAATAGATCAATTTAAGATGATCATCCTACTAGTATTACTTTCCATGGTTTCACACAATTCAAAACAGGCACAGCTCTGATAACACTTTGTAGGGAGGATTATCAAAACCCGATTTATATCGAGTTACCACACCGAATTAAATTACATCTCCCTCTTGGTGTAAACCTTTTAGGGAACTATATTAGTGCATCATATACCATGTAAAACATAAAATAGAATTCACCTTCAGTTTTACCCTCGAGTTTTTCTTATAATCAAAATACAAACAAATAATAATCTTTCAGATAGAGAAGATCAGTCATTTTTCCTCTCCATACATGATAATAGATCAATTTAAGATGATCATCCTACTAGTATTACTTTCCATGGTTTCACACAATTCAAAACAGGCACAGCTCTGATAACACTTTGTAGGGAGGATTATCAAAACCCGATTTATATCGAGTTACCACACCGAATTAAATTACATCTCCCTCTTGGTGTAACCTTTTAGGGAACTATATTAGTGGATCATATACCATGTAAAACAAAAAATACAATTGACACAGTATTTTTAGTGTGGAAAACCTACTCCAAGATGAGTAAAAACCACGTGACTCATATCGAAGTCCACCCAAACTCTTCACTATATCCGAATAATGGACACACAAGGGTCATCTCTAGGTAGTACTAGAGGTACACAGCAATAAAAACATCAAAATGACAATCTTGGCACACAAGAAAAGCATGAACAGGAGAAACAAAGAAAAGATCACCAAAACGAAGTCAGGCAGGCTGCTCTTCCAGGCTGAACATCTCAACGTGGGAAACCCCCTCACAAAACTGACCGTTGGATTTGAAGAACTACGTGTCGTGTACCTGCTGACCAAATTTAAGGACGATCAGACACCGAATGAACATCGATCTGTTCCCTTGAACCTAACTACGCAAATCAATTTTTGCACCAAAAGCTCTTCCGAACACACTGCCAAGCTTGTGAGTGTTTTTTCCTTGGTTCTAAAGCCTTAGAAACCAGCTTATACAATTGCACACCAAATAGTCTCCTAAAGACAAAATAAAGCCACGACAAAGAGAAGGAAAAATCTCCGGACAAAATCTCTCAAGTGTCTTGCACACTTAAGATTAAGGCTCCACATCGAGAGTGATATTTAGCTAACAACTTAAAATTTCAAAAATGTGAATTTGGCCACACATTGATACAGATCAAACAAAGAGTAGAGCCTTGGGATCCACTGGGTCGGAAGATGTAGGATCCCTACATTCATTTCGCTAAAACAACAGGATCTGTAAAAGGTATCTTGAATTCAGATTCGACTAATAGTCGACTGATGACTTGTTTAAAAGATGATTCAGCATAAACGGACTGAAAAAATTTCTTAGTTTCACGAGACTGAACATAACAGCAATCATGCCTCAATGAATC
The DNA here is from genome assembly GCA_001925005.1 of Drosera capensis. Taxonomy (NCBI): domain Eukaryota; kingdom Viridiplantae; phylum Streptophyta; class Magnoliopsida; order Caryophyllales; family Droseraceae; genus Drosera; species Drosera capensis. Next base: position 97,670 of record LIEC01006238.1, read on the forward strand.
TAAGAACCTTGCCAATCTTTTAAAATCAGAAATGTAACAGATTTTGAACTCGCATGGCTGGAACTACTAGAGCAAGGTGGCCAGCAAGTTTTCATGCCCTATATTAAATAGATGTCAAACTTGCAGCACCGACTTCGCCTTTCTTTCTGTATAACCAAAACCAGCTCTTATCTCCTCAAACGAGTACTCGACATCCTGCCCAATCACTTTGGCCGCATCAACTACAGAAGAAGGCATAATGTAAGGCGAAGAAGGTGTTGTGAATGTTTGCATTGGGATGCAAAATGTTGGAGGAGAGGTGGCTGATGCTGGAGTCCTTGCCTTGTTTGGGTTTGAGAAGATGTCTTGATCTCGAGCTGCTGATGTTAGGTTTGACGGTGTGCTTGTCGGAGTGTTGCTACTGTCATGAGACACACATGTTGTCACAACCTGCGCTTTGTTTTCTCTGACTTTTGAACTTTTTGTGTTAGCTTTGGATGAGACTGCAGTAGGAACAGGAGAAAGGGGATTTCTGATGAATGGTGATTGAGTTTCTGGGCCGGTTGAAGGCTTTGGATGCCGCCGCTTATTTGAGTGAAATATGGAAGTGAGCACATTTCTTTTTCCTGCAAAAGATCAATCCATTAACTGCCACAACGAATATCATTCCAGTGTTTTCAAGAAGTAACCCAAGAGATTCTATGTGGTGAGGACACGACACCATCCAACAAAAACTCAAGCATATATATAGAAAGCAACTCTTATTGGATGGTGTCACCAGCTCGTGACATTACAACACCAGTGCATAGTTCGTAATTATTCATACAGTTGACAAACATAGAAAGGAAGATACAAGGAAAAAGGTAAGAGTCAGAAGAGTATTCATGCAAAACCTCCATTCGGTTGATATCCGGTGTAGTTCTGGTTCATGTGGTTCGGCTTATTTGTTGCGTGATGAGCATCTTCTCTGACAGACTTGGACCTCTGCAGGACCTGCCCACCAAGAGAATATCTCCCATAAGCTGCACCACCCATTGAATTTCTTGGAGCCTTTTTAAAACTCTTTGTCGGGCTTGGTTTTGATCCGAAAAGTGCCTCCTGCTTGGCAAGGAGCTGTCCCTGAAGCCGTCTTTCCTCCTACCAAGTATCAACCTTCAGCCTTCAGGGATAAGAAACTATGGAAACAGTGCAAGCTGATAACATTAATGGCTGAAATAAAATGAAAGGCTTTACTCTTTGTCTTTGATATTCCTGTTCTTTCTCCTGTCTCAGGTTATTGTACTGTTCGATCATGGACACAAGAGGGACCTGGACAAGGCATGAGATTAATGATTGAGTACATCGAGTTTCCATAAAAGACGAGTAAACTTGGGCAAAAAGAGAAACAAAAAAAGAACTTACACCATCATACAAGAAATCAATTCCCCTTTCTTCCCTCCAAGCTTTGGTTTTCATAGTCAAACCATCCACCATCGCTGTGCAAAACACGCTAAATATAAGAGCACAACTCAATAGAAAATTTTAATCATTAATGTTCAGTAAAGCTCAGAAACTTTGAGGCTTGAGCTAAGGACTACTATGTTCAAATCATTTTCAAACTCGATAAATGTGAAGAACTATATATCCGATTGACATGCACAAATAACTGGGAAGCACAGCTGTGCACTAATTTTTTTGTTTTTGTTTTCTATAAATGTCTACAATGCATAAACCCATGAACTTCAGTCATGATGCCACCACTTCTCTCAGTCTAATCATTAGATGCTAGTAATGATGTATCCCTTACCAGGGATTTTGTTCACTAAAACACGAGCCTTCTCGGCACGCTTCAGACTGAGGTGTGCACCTCTGCCAGCACTATAACGATTGTCATCCTGGCAGGGAAAAAAAGAGGAAAAAAACCTTCATGTTTTGACTAGATAAATGCTGAACAAATTTGCAAGAAGAGCTCGGAAAGGAAGAGCCCTATTAGGCTCACCCTATTGTATTCCTCCAACCAGCATTCTTCTTTGCATGCAGCCAACCATTTGTCGATCTTTTCAAGAATATCTTTCCTACTAAAGGCTTCTTCTTTGGCATCGGCAATTGTGCTCTCAATCTGTTCCAGTAGATATGCAAGATCAACAACACCTGCAGTCAAAATGATGTCAAATATTCAATGAGACTATGACCATCTCTCATATGAACAGAACCATAAGCTCTGTAGTCAGACTTCGCTTATGCTCCACAATATATCAATGCTTTTATTTATCTCCACTTGTTACGCTCTTCAAGTTTAATACTACAAATTTCATGCAAAGAGAATAACAGAATGCACAAAAATATCAAAAGATTTCTTAAACTTTCCATTATGCTGTCCCTGCAAAACGGGAGAAAAGGGCATAAAATCGCGTGGGTTTTTCATTTAAAATGTTGGCAGTTTGCATGATGTTAGCTGGCATGATAAGGCAATAAACAACCTTCTAAAGGAAAGAACCACTATGTCATTCAAAAGCTGCAAGAAATTGCTATATTCATGGTGAAAATGCACAGCCATATATTCAAGGTGTCAACAAGTTTGATATTTCTACCGGGTTCAATAACTTCTGTTGAATATTGCCTCGTGTTATGGGGATCCAGAACCATATGAGCCTTCTGGCATATATCCTCCAAATCAGACTTCTTTTTCAGAAGAAAATCTTTCAATTTGCTGGATTTTAAGGTTTCCAGCCTCCACACTTCGCTCTCAACCTGCACAATGGGAATAGGTTCTTCTGCATTGGTACAAGGTCTACCGGAAAAAAAAAAACTAAAACCCAAAGAAACAAGGGGGAAAAAAATATGCCTAGTTGTATCAGCATCTATCAAAACAGAATTGCTTACATAGCTAAGGAAGTTCAAAGAAAGCGAGTCAGCTTCACAAATTTCATCTTCTGATGCAGCTATCTTGGCGGTGACATTCTAAAACATAAGCTGCTCTTCTGACGGTGTATCCATTAAATTCCATAGCTCTACCATTGTACTTGCTAGGTCTTGAAGCTGATCAGTTATAGTTGTTATAGCAGTGAGCAACAGAATCCAAACCAAGAGATACAATCGTAGCCAAACTAACCTTCTCCAATCTCTGTATCTTGACCTCTTTCAAGCTGTCAATAGCACTTGACAACTTCCGAATGGTTTCATCACTAATATTTCTGGTCCCATTCGAATCATGAAGATCAGAATGTATCTTGAACACCTCTTCCTTGAAATTCACGCCAAGCACTGAACACAAAGATCTTAAATTCTTCAAATGTTCCAGCACCTGCTTGAGGCGTTCATTCTATCAAAGAGAACAAGTCAAACATTTAGTATAAAATTGAGTAAGATAACTGTTAGGTTGAAAAATTCTATCCATCTTTTTGGAAAACCAATGAGCAAAATTGTTTGCACTTAGAAAACAGACAAAAAGAGGGTATCCGATGAATAAAAGGGGAGAAAGAAAACAGACCTTTTGTTTTTGGAGAGAGTGCAACGAAGAATGCAGCTCCTCCAATTTCTTCAGGGACAAATCATACTCATCTAGATATCTATTAATAGGGCCATCATCCAGGGAACACATCTCATTTGAGATCTCCCATATCTGCTCTATGACCTCGCTGAACTGTTTCCTCCTCGCAGCCTTCCTCTTCCTCATCTCCTCTAGCCGAGGTAGGATAACATTTAGCTCTTCCTTTAGGCTGAGTCCCGTCTCATCTGACTGAAACCAGGAAGCACATGGATCAAATGCAATGAAAAAGAAAAAGAGGAAATAAGTCGTTGACACATGACAGGACAGCAAAGAAGAAGGTCATGTCCTTGAAGTTGAAGCTCGTTGCGGAACTTAACCTGTTTTGGGTGTGATGGGCGCTCGCCAAGGGCAGAATATATCTGTGCAAGCTCAGCCTCTGAATCAGCAATAACCTGGCGTATCTGAGCTCTACAATGATATGCTGTGTCTACCCTCTTTCTATACGCTTCCACGCATTCTTGTTCTATTTCCAGAAGTACCGTATCCCTTTCCTTTTGACATTCTCCAACTTCATCCCATATTTTCTAAATAAATGAAATTAAGGGAACCAACAAACCCCTCAGATTACTGTTTAGCTATTTAGAATCACAGGCTCAGAAACAATGCAGCATTATGCAGTTAGAACTTGAAAGTGAAGTACATAACTTGAAGCAAAACTTCAGATAAATAACAAACACACATCTGTCCTAGAATTGTAAAGATGAAGTAATTTGATAGAAATGAATAAATCCGTGCCCCATTCAACAGAAGTCATCCATAAGAACAGTGTAGTTGATCCATAAGAACAAAAGGAAAAGATAACTGAATTTGACATCAATAGCCGAATGCAAAAGAATCTTGTTTTGGAAACAAGTTTGACCATAAGAACCCTATAGTTACTGCAAAGCTCAGCATTTTCCTAAGGAAACAAATACTGAATAGTTACACAATTACTGAATTTTACTACTTGTTATACTTACAGAACAGTATCTAATCAGATTATCTAGCAATGAAATACAGTGTTCCGAGTTCTTCGTTCAAGCTCAATTACTTCATTAAGTCCCCCAATGCCCTCCCCGCTAAGGTTACTCCCTAACGCTTCCGTTGTACATCAACGCAATCTAAAACTACACAACAGCCCCATTACGCCTAACCTCATTCACACTTATTCCAATCCATGAAACACAAACAACACAAGCACATCATAACTCAACACTCATTCCCAATCTCACAATAATGATGGAATCAGAACAAGAACCTGTAATTCACACAGCAGCAAGCCACACGTCGCCTCCAACTTCACCAACGAATCCTCTTCTCTACGCGTACACATACCGAACCTTCACCGATTGCCAAACCCTAACCAACCAAGTTCCACAACCAAGAATCATCAATTCATCCCCTCCAAATCAAACATTCTCATCAAAAATTAAACTCAGCGCAACACTTCCACAATCATCCACAAAACGAAACACAAATCAAATCAATCATTACCTACTAGCGAAAAATCAGATAATCAAGACTACACTGATATCGCTGGAATCCACTTCGTCGGCGGCGAAGATCGAGTACTCTTTTGCTACGATTCGAACCAAAATCGAGGAAACCCTAGATGAGATTGAGGGGAGTGATGAAGAGATCGGTGACGGAGCGGGAATGAAATGAGGAGCCGTTGGATATGAAAAAAATTGGAAAGAAAACGAGGAAGGAGAAAGATGTGCGCATTGACTGATGGTTTCCGTTACTGTTTTGTTTCTGGATTCTAACATTTTTGCCCATTTTGGATTTCAATTTTGAAATGTGTAAGATTTGGGATCTTGGCTTTGGTGTTCATTTTGGATAGGTTTGACCGTATATTGATTTACAGATAAGATTACGGCAATGGCTTTATTCGTTTGTTATACGCTCTTCGCCTGGTTAATGAGCAAGCATTTTAAATGGTTTTACAATAAAAATCTAACCGTTTTCTTTCAAAAAATAAAAATCTAATCGTTTTATCATATCAATCAAAGTTTATTAGATAAAATTTATTGCTTTGTTATTACCATTATAGTTGAAAGAATTGTGTATAAATTAGGAAGAAAGGGTTTTTTTGTTTTTTGTTTTGAAAGGAACAAAGAAATTTACCCAAAATTATAAAAAGTTAAAAAAAATTAAAATCAGACACAAGAGAAAATAATTCAAAATACATATAATTTCTTCAAATGTTTTATTAAAAAAAAAAACAGAGAGTCTAAGGAAAACATGCAACTTTCCTCAAGTGTTGTGTTTTTGTTCAAAAACAGAGAACCGGTCCTATTTCATACAATAAAGACGTTTTCTATTTGAAGTTTGAGTTTTTTCAAATTATTTTTCTACATTTAATTTTTTACAATTATTTTTGAATTTTTATAGTTTAGATGATTTACTAAAAACAAAACAAAAATAAAAATTAATACTCTTTCCGTCCAACAGAAAATATACTCCCTTCCTTCTAATAAAATTACAACACTTTTATTTTTGAGATGTTCCATAAAAATTACTAACATTACCTTAATTGAAAATTTTTACCTATAGAAATATCAAAATATCTTTATTTTTTATTTTATATCACAACAACTCATTACACTATCTTCTTCAATCTTTTCTTTTTCTCACTCCTCTCACTCACATAATTCAAAGGATCATTTGATCATTCTTTCTAAATCCAACACACATATAAATTATTATATTATGTAACACCCTATTTTTTTTCATAACATATTAATGCATAATAATACAAATGATGTTACTGTCGTTGAGTCCTAATACCTTAGATAGGCAAAAATTACTTAACAGATTTAGATACAGAAAAAAATAAAATCCACTTATACATAACAATAATATTATCAAATACATCGAAAACTTCTCATTTATTACATATTTTACTTGGTTCATAAAATCATAATACAGTAGATGCACATTATCACTATAATCTATATCACACCTTCCTGTCATCTCTTACTCCTGAAAAAACAGAAAAGAGAAAAATACAGAAAAATAATAACTGTAAGTCATATGAGTTCAATAACATATCGCTCACAATACCAGCGGTTATACGAGAAAAGAAAATAAGAAATGAAAAAAGAATTGGCATCTTTGGTTCTTTGTTTCAGCATTCTAAAACTTATCATAATAATCTGACATTCACAATTATCATCTAAAAAACACAGTAAAAACAGACAATAGATATTCTTAGTGTTATAATTATGTCATTAACGAGCCTAATTTAATTTCAACTTATCAAGTTTTATTCAATTTTAATAAAAAGAATATCCGGGAAAGAGGATCAGCCAAACCGGAGTTGAGGGTCTCCTGCAATGAGTTTCCCTCGTACCAAAATGACCTCACAGGGTTGATAAAAGAATATCACCACCAACTCACTCTATAACACAAACGACAAACACAACGCTCTTTGTGTTTTATACCACGGAATATTCTCATCAATTATGAATTTACACTCCTTTTACTCACTCATCCTTTTTATACCAATAATCAAGGCATAACACAAACACATACACCAACTTATCATGGCACACAGTAGTTACAGTAAGTATTTTACAATAACCACATCTAGTGACTACGTCCAAATATTCCAATGAGTATTATTATATTCACGGTATAATAATACGCATCGTCACATATAATAAATCTAAACATTATCTTCTTATTCAAACTTCCCTACACACATGTTCGGCTTGTCCTTTATGTCTCAACGAACGACGTCTCCAAGTCATATAGCATAATAGAATTAATATATTAATATATTTATTTGTGAATGTTTGTTCGTATTTCGTAAGAAAACCATTATATTAATATTATGAAGTGATGCTGAGTTTTGTAAAATCTTTTGATACTAATTTTGATTGTCCATGATGATGATTTTATATATTGAATATTATTAGAGATATTTGTGAATATTTGGAGTTCTTTTGTGTTCAAAAAGATCATTCTCAATACAAAAGGTTTTTAAGATGGCATCCCGACCTCTGGGACGGACATCTCAACCTCTGGAATGAGTAACCTGACCTCTGGAATGAGTAACCCGATCTCTAGAACTAGCGTCCAACTTCTGAAATGAGATTCCCGACCTCTGGAATGAGTGTCATATATTCTCTCCAACTTGACCTTTTGACATATTTATAACTATAACTACAACTCCAAAAATTACTCCATAAAATTATAAATTAGACTTTATAATCTTTTCATTAAATTAAATTTTATATCATAAAATCTTACCAATAATAGCAATTAATTATTTCAAATTTATATTTTTTTGATAATTTAGAAAGTTTAACCTTATTTCACTAATTTTTTCATAATTCTCTACATATAACTCCAAAAATATTATTTATAAATTTTTCTAAAAGCTAAACTTCCATATCTTTCTAGTGATATAAGGCTTGTCTTATATATCTTATTATATAATTTCATATTATATCACAAAGTCATCTCTGTAATCAATTTTGTATAGATCGATATATCCGTATGTTTTGGATTTATATCTTTAGATTCTCAACTGTAAACCATGATTTATTAACATCGTTAAAATGTAGACATATGAGAATTTAACATATATTAATATTAAAATATATCAAAGAGTGTATAATTTTGCAAAATGTTTTTAATCAAAATGATCATTTTTTTTTCTTAATAACGGTGAAGGAATTTCGTCGTACTCATCTTACCACCTAACTTTTCCTCTTCTCCTTAAATTTCTCATTCTTCTCTTTTCTTTTTCTTGTTTAACTCTAATCTAGCATGCTAAAAAGTTTTTTATTTTGTGTTTGTAAGAAATTTTGTAGGAGAAAAGAGCTTGTATTTATAGGAAAATAAATCAATTAAAATAGTTTAAATGAATAATTAGTGGGTATTTAGTATGTAATTAGTGGGTAATTAGTTTAACTTAGGTGGAGTAAAAATTGACATAAAGAAAAATAAGTGACAAAATTAGGTTTATTTTATTTTCGTATAAATACGGTATTTCATATTAGTATTATATTTCTTTGTATTTGCGTATTAGGGTTGTATTTCATTCATATTTTATATTATTTTCCTATTATATCGTCAAACAAATATTTTAACCCAGTAAAATAAATTATAAAGCACATAATTTACTATCCATGTTAATTATTGTAAAACTAATTTTTTTAAAATATTCCGTACTAAGTCAATCATTGGCAATTTATTAGGCGGGGGCAAAAATTATAATACTTCTATTATTGGCAATCGTTGGCAATTTGAATATCGCACAAAAATTATAATACTTCTATATATGAAAATTTTTAATTCAAAATTATCACAACACCTCTACTTTTTACTTTGGGTTCAAGACATTATCCCTTTAAAATTTGTATAATTTCATAGTATCCCTCCAAACATCATAATTTCATATTACCTCTTAAAATTAACAAAATGGATAGTTTATCCTCTTTCTTCAAATCTTGTAAAAAAAAGGACCTAAAAGGACATGAATTAACTTTATCATTTTAATTTAAATAATTCAAACAATTGATACGAGTTTCAAAAAAATAAGAGAGAAATTTTGCATATCTATTTTTTATATTTAACAGATACTTCCTCTATCCAAATTTACATATAAAATTATTTTATTTTATTTTTACAGTCTCAATTTACTTGTAATCTTTTCTCTTTTAGTCAATGCTTAATCAAAAAATAATTACATCAATCATATTTGATACAGTATATCTAATATCTCCTCTCATAACAACCCCTCCATCCCTAAAAAAATATTATTTTTTTATTAAATTTCATAAAAATTTAACACATATAAATTTTCGTATCGAGTCAAACGATTACAGATATTATGAAATGAAAAGAATAGTATTTTCAATTCAAATTTTGAAACTTTTTATGCGATAGTGTTATTTACTGAGCGAAACTAACACGGTTAGGTAAAAGTTCAAAAACCAATTAAATCAATTATTTCAATTCAAATTTTGAAACTTTTTGTACGATAGTGTTGTTTAAACCGGCAGAGGCCATCATGTCAAGTGACAGAAAACGTTGATTTGGAATGCGTGAGTTGCCCTAACTACCCTTAATTTCATCCCAAGATGTTGAAACCTAATTCATCTGTCTCCCTTCATCAGCCGCTATGCCGAGGAGTTCACCAGGTGCGAATCCGCTGCTCTTTGTTCACTCTCTCTCCCTTGATTTTTATTAATGTTGTTGGATTCTTGATAGTGTGATTGATGAAGAGGTATTGTGTTGCCATTATTTCGTATGTAGCTTAAGTTCCTTACTCTGAAAGGAGATTAGTTTGAAACAGACTTGTGAACTAACATCTATACATACTGTATTGTCGTTGATAATTGTGAAAAGTTTTGATTTTTATGTGAAATTCCACATATCCTATATTGCTTTGTCGAAATGTACACATTTCTTGATGAGGTTCTTTATGCTGTTCTCAGTTTTTGTTTTTGTTTTTTGGAATTCATGCAGGCTTTTCCTATATAGCTGATAGCATAACAATAAGGAACAACTGTATTTTGGACGATTGAGCTTAATTTATGTAATCCCGCAACTGATACCTATGATACTGCAAGCCAGGCTTCGCACTAGGGTCACTGCCCTTGTAAGTGGGCATTTACTTCGTGTATCTTGTTTCAAGGAGTCATACAGTACTTTTTCTTCACATATCACCCCACAGATTCAACAGCACGCCATTCCATCTAATTTCGTGAAATGGAGTTCTCTGGGATTTTGCCGTACGTCAAGGTTTGCCACTGGTTTCGCACCACTACAGCAGAAGCCGTTGGAATCTATTTTGGATATCGAGAGAGCTAAAACTAAGTCTCCAGAGGAACTTGCCTCGATTTGGGATGATGTAATGCCTTATGCTCCTGTTGTATTCTTGTCCTTTCACTTGGCTGTTCTCTTTTATTAGTTTTGGCTTGCTGCCGTGGCAGTATTTCCTCATGATCATGGCGTGGCATAAGACTATAAGTTACAACCTTGTTGCAATGGTTGAACTAGTGATGCTTGTTTAATTTTCCATCCAAATGATATTTCAGCAGCTTTTATTCTTCCATACCTTTGCATAGCAGAGTGGCTGATTATCATTTTTGTTTCCCGTTTTCAGTCGCAGTTTTCCTTTCTTTTTTTCTCTTTTTTAAGTCTCTTGTTAAAAAATTTATCACCAAGTTGCCCTGGATCATCAAGATCATTTGATTATAGTATCTGGAACTAGTTTACCAAGTTAAGTGTCTACTTCGTATTACATGTGACAATGGAGCTTGTGATTGCTCTATGTATTCACTTCCTAGTACCTATGAAGTTGGACTATGTTATATAATGCTTCACTGATCTAGTCTTTATTTTGTGCCAGTATCATTTGGGTAGAGGACACATCGGTACATCCATGAAGGCCAAATTGTATAATCTGTTGAAGCAGAGAGCAACCGATTGGTAAACATTGAACAGCTGTCTTTCTTTAATGTGCATGCGTGTTTTTCTTTCTTGCCTCTAAAATCTTTCGTCATTGAATTTTGTAGCCAGTATTTTGTGATTCCCTTGTGGAAAGGAAGTGGTTACACGACTATGTTTGTTCAAGGTTTGTTTCGCCGTTTTAACTCGAACATCAAAATATTTCGAGAAGAGAAAGATCACGTTTCATTATAAATCGCATTATGCAAGGAGTTCGTCATCAATCTTAGGCACAACTGATGGGTTTCTCTTTGTTCGAACTTATATTACAGTGAAGATCCCTCACATTCTCTTCACTGGCCTGGAAGATTACAAGGCTAGAGGAACTCAGGCATCTCCATACTTGACGGTGTGCCATTACGATGACTTCGCAGAAACCAAAGACCTGGTCCTAATCCGAGGGGATGTTGTGTTGCCCAACACGCTCGTGGATTCAGAGGCAGAGTGGCTGATCGAAACCACCCAATCGTTCTATTTGAATGATGTTCGTTACAAGCTGGTTGAACGTTTTAACAAACAAACTCGTGACTTTGAGTTTAATGATGTCTTACGGGCACTGGATATGCCCATTTTGTAACTTTTGGATTATTGAAAGTTGATCCTTTGAATAATTTCCCAATTTGGATAAATTCATGTCCTAGTAGGTAAGGATAGAGGACATGTTTATCCAAGGGAAAAAAATAATTAAAATCGATCTCTTTTAAATATTGGTAGCTGGTTGAAGATATATGGAGATTCTATTCCAACAACGTTTATGTTCTCAAGCTCTCGTATAGCAGTTACTGACCTGCACTGGAGGAGTAGAACCTCACTCGGTCCTGTCTATTGCTTATGTTGTCACGGAGACTAGCCGAATGATCCGTGCGCAGATCGAGTCCAGCCTCCGTGCATCAGTTTCCACTATCAAATCTCACTAGCTTCTTTATGTTATGTTAGTCCATACGTTTGCTACCACGATATTACAATCCCCTGACAATTATTGGTTCACTTTGCTAGCCATCGCATGCGTTGCTGTCTTGCTCATGACAGCGGTGGTTGGGCCATCCTTTGCCTTTTTCACTTTTTTCAGCTTTCCCATTTCCTTATTTTCTTTCCCTCCTATTCTCCTGTCTCCACTTCTAAACCATTTCCCTCCTAGTTTTCTTTCTCATTCTTAAATCTTGTGTGCTGAAGTTTTCAAACTCCTGTATCAAAAAAAAAAATGACTGATCAAACTGCAGTGGCAGCGGCAGCGGTGGCGGAGGTGAAGAAAGGAGGAGTTGGGTTTGGTGACACGACGTACACAAAGGTGTTCGTAGGAGGACTGGCGTGGGAAACACAGAAGGAAACGATGAGGAAGTATTTCGAGAAGTTTGGGGAGATCGTGGAGGCCGTCGTGATCACTGATAAGGGAACTGGAAGATCCAAAGGCTATGGATTTGTATATTTACTGCTCTGAGCTTGCTCTCTCATGAGTTGGTTCTGTATTCTCTTTTCTGGTGTGTGATGATTTATTTTCTGATTGATTTTCATTGGCTTAGGTCACTTTTCGGGATGCGGAGGCTGCTACCAAGGCTTGTGTGGATGGAAGTCCTGTGATTGATGGCCGAGGGGCGAACTGTAACCTCGCCTCGCTTGGTGTTCAGAGATCTAAGCCGTCTACTCCTAAAAAAACTGTTGCTGCTGCTGTTGGTGGTGGTATAGATCTGTTTAATCTCTCTTTGAAGTCCAACAGTTTATCTTGTCGTCTTGTCTCAACCCATTTTCAGCTTTTATTGCGAATTCCGATCACCTCATTGTTTCGATAAATTACGTGTTTAAGTTTATCAGTACCAGCCATGCTGTCAAATCCTGGACGAAAACTTCTTGGTCAATCAATTTTCTTGATAGATCCAGCTACTGGCATATTTAGTGAACATACGATATTATTGCCTATGCAAATTTTTTTTTTAAAGGAAATCCCGTGTCCTCAATGAATATCCCATAAATCCGGGACCCTTTAAGTCAGCTTTCGCGACAGGTTCACTAGCTCGATACTTTTTTTTTGTCTAATATGCAATCTAACTCTTGCATAGGCTCACCAGCTTTCCCTGACCACTCCCCACGGAGTTAGATTGCATATTAGACAAAAAGTAGTTAGAATCTTCAACTTTCGCGTAATTTAGGCGTTCTATGTTATGTGTTTTCCGTGTTTTGCTTACTCTTTGGAGATTCTAGTCTTGCTGAAATGATGTTTATTTGTAATCTTTTAGATTATTAACATGAAAATATTTTCCTTGTATATCAACTATCAATTGGCAACGTCCATGAAGGTGCTAATTCCAAATATATGAGCATGCTTACTACACTGTTATATTCTTCAAAAAATAGATTAAAACGATGACATGTGATAGGCGACTTTGCACGCAGGGGCAGGAAGGGGAATGAGGGCAGTGATGAATAATTTCCAGATGGGGTACGGAGGAGCTGGACTGGGAACTGTGTTTCCGGCAGTGGCAGCTGCGGCGGTGGCGGCAAGCTTTCCTCATTACTCTGTCCAACAAGGGATTCCTTTTGCTAATCTTTACGGGTATGATTATTATGTTCTTTGCTTTTGCTTTAACCTGACTCAATTATTGTTCTCTTTCACTCTGTCACCCATGAGCTATATGTATGTCTTCTTTCTAGTTGTTTTGCAAAGCACATGCATGACAACTCATGTTCCACTTTCCATTTTATGATTGAAATGTTTATGGGCTGTTGATATTCTCTCCATATTCCTTTCTAAGTTTGGAATTTATGGATGGATAACAGTGTTCTATAAGAAGGTCTAGGTGCCAAACAGTCCCAAAACATCCTAGAAGTCAAGCAGCCACCTCGGTTTTTCACCTGTCGTCTTGTGGACAGTACTATAACGTATTATTCGGTAGATTTGAGTTTCTATGATGATCATTCGTTACTTAATTTGTCTTGCAACATTTCATCAGAAGTTAGATAGTAAATATAAGCAATCGATATAAAGAACATTAAACCGTCTGGTCTACTGGATTAGCCTCCATATAGGCTTCGTTTTGACTGCCTAGGCTTTAGAAGGTGACTTGTCCGCCCTTGTGCCGCCTACCTTTTCTAGAACAATGCTGAGTAGACAACCTTGTGAGTTACTATGGGACAACATCAAAAAAAAAAGAAAGATTGCAATAAGATCACCAGACTTCGTACATTGATTTTGATTCAATGTATCCTGTCTCGCGACAGGTAACGTGATGCAGGGGCATCATCCATTCATGTCTTTTCTTAAAGCTGAAGATTCTCACTTTCTGTTGTACAGACTTTTATGTTTGTATGCAACTGTACTCATGACTTTGCTTCCTTTTTTGTGTGCTTTCCTGGACTTGAATACCAGGTACTCCCCATACAATGTTGCGGACTACTCTTACGCCACGGTGCGTGCACTTTTCTCTTGAACTCCTCTCTTCCTTTGCTTGCAGTGTTTTTCGTACGTGCATACCTGCTCCCCAACGTGAAAACCAACCACAACATACCACCAAATTGAAAAAGTGTGTATTGTAGTTGTAGTTCTGGATGAGACTAACTTATTAAACTCCTGTTCGTGTCTGCCTCTATTAGTATTTCAGAGGACATGGATGTGAAAGTTAAGAAAACGTGAAACACGAGAAGATCAGGAAGGGACAGTTGCATAATTAGACCCGAACTTAATATGCAATTGCTCTTAATAATCTATAAACTGCAAACTTTATATTGCTGTAGCCTGCAAGTGTAAGTAGGAATATTGCTGCTGATATTACCGGAATATTATATCCTTTGCTACTAGCCAATGGACAATGCTGAGGAAAATATCCAAGAAACCATTTATATCCTTTGAGAATTTCAATCCTACTATTTGCTTTAAGTAATATCCAAGAAATGATTTATTTAACTATCTCTCTGATGGTGCCAAAGTGTTTGAGGATTGAGGATAGATTAACATCAGGCCCAGATTCTTATTTGGAAGCAAAAGCGCCTCAACTATTATCTGAATATGAACTCTGAAATGCTCCTTTCTATTGTTCCAAGTTCCAACTAATGTTATATAGTTCTTCCTATGGGTTGCAGTCGTTTTTAACGTGTTATGTCTTTTTACCACGACAGAATTACTACGGTGTGCATGGTGCTGCAGCACAATATCCAACATATGGAGCAGCAGTTTGCGGAAGCATGATGAGTAGTGCAGCCTCAGGCTACTATCCATACACGCCCTTCATTGAAGGGAACGGAGGTACAGCAACTGCTGTAGCTTATTCTGCCGAAGCTGGACAGAGTTATGGGTTTCATTATCAGCCTCATCAGCTCCTGCCTTATGGCTCCTCTACCTTCCCCCAAAATCACAATACTCGAATGTCACCTTATGCTACTCCATTTCGATCAGGTTAACTTGATTCTGATCATTCATTGAAGTTGTGATTATGATAATAGCGAAGTTTGCGGAAAACTAACGTCTTTGACAGTTTGCTTTGCTGTGCCACAGGCATGACCATGGTGGCCGTGAACTCTCTCATTTCATATCGCTGATGGACACTTTGTATTGTCTGCTTGTATCAGCTGAAGGAACCACCCTTGGCCTGACCATGGTTCTCCATTCTTCTTCTCTCGCTTTCCACCCTCATTTTTGTTCCCAATCATCAGAATTGGGTGCAAGTTGCATGCTAGTTCCATGTAGGAACTGGGACGAACTCAGGGCATTGAGTAGTCCAAATCGCTCTTCTTTTATCGTAATCTCTGCTTTCGAGGGGAAATGCTCCCTTCAATAGATGAACCCATTGTCATGCATCGCACCATATGGTGTTTTTGGACCATGTAAGATGTCGGACAGAGCTTCTTACTGGCATGAAGGAAAAACCACATCAATGTCGATTCGACAAGTAGATATCAGTCAACCAGATCTCTGAGATAGGACCCTTCATCGGGTAGAGTTTTTACTTTTTAGTAGCTGTGTGTAATCCCTCGGGCTTACTGAGCAGCTTTTGGAGGAAATGAGATATGAAATGCTCATGTAGTGCTCCATGTTATGGAAAGCTTTCTTCTACATTTTCCTCAACCATTTTTTTTTTTTTTTTTTGAAATAGTGACAATGCTTCGAGATTGAGGCCATGAGAGTCTTTTGTATGGACTTTCATATTCCGTGAAATAGTTAGTTCATCTTCCCTGGAGGACGGGGAGGAAACTCATAGGCCATGTTTTTTTGTTGAGATCTTTATGAGTTGGTCATCAGCTGTGGGCTTGCCGGAGGAGGTTTTAGTCTCTCAGCAGGTATATGAGGAGGGAAAATGAGTTTATTGTTTTCTCATTCCTGTCATAGCTCCATTCTAGTCGATATGGGGCTCATCGAATGCATGTTTTTTTCGTCATGCTCTAACCTGGAGAGGATGTTCTTTTTTCCAAGCTCTCCTGGTGTTTGTACCCTCTTATCCAAAGAACCATGGTTAGGATCCAGGCTGGTGCTGTCACCTTGTCGGAGTTTCTATGTTGTTCAGGTTCTGTTTCCCCGGCCGGGAGACTTGTATCATGTAAAATTTTAAGTGTAAGCTTATGGTATGTATTCAAGCTACGGACATTGACAAGATCCATCTCTTGCGTGCTACTTTGAGGATGAGACATGCCTGGTGTAGATTCTAGCTGCTCGAATAACTTTTAATGTGTATTTGCTGAACCATGTATGCTAATGTTCATGTTGTTGCTTATCTGATGTTGTATTCTTCTGCATTAACATTGCTCATGTTGAGGGGGATGAGTAGCAATTTGCATCACCACTCTAATCACCCCCTCCAAAATTACAATTCTATTTGTCTTTATTATTATTATTATTATTATTATTATTATTATTATTATTCCAAAACTAGTTGTTGCAATGACGAAGGAAAGGATGAAGAATTTAACTTGAAGGGTGAGTTTGGTTATTTCCATGTTGGGGTGTGAATTTAACTAATCCATCTTTGGAGTTTACATTTGGCTTTATATATAACCCTCGGCTTACAGAAACTGTATGCAGTTGACATATGTGTCTCCAGGAGCATTTTTGTAATAATTTTTGTTAGAAATGAAGAAATCAAAAGAGTATGTACATAGAAGTTTATCTTCAGTGTAGTCGCGAAAATGGTGCAATTGTAATTTATAAACTCTCATATCTGTAGATGCTATTCTATTTCATATATGGTTTGTGATCTTGGGCTATATTTCTTGACAGGGAAATGCATAACTAGACCTGTGTTTATGTATCTTGTTTGGCCTTATACGATGACTGCTACTATATTCACTTATCATTATAAGTGAAATCTATCATTACGTAACAGTTGATATCAAAGTTCAAATTAGAGTAAAGCAAAACACCTTTAATGAATCTTGCCTAAGCCTTGAAACCAACCATGGACCAGAAACCATATTACTATGTAATTTTGTTGATCATAAAAATTACATCAAATCTTCATGTTTATAAAAACACTATCCAAATCATATAAAATTTACATAATATCTATTGTCATTAATGAATCAATTGACTTTAATAGTCTTTGATTTTTTTTTTCCTTTTTTCCTTGTTTAATATCATCTTTACAACCAAAATAATGATAATTATAATTTGAGAGATCGAATTAGAAAAATTTAATAAGATAACTAAGATTTAAGAAACAAGAAAATTGATCAAAATGAAAAAAAAACAATAAGTTTTCATACAATAGGATGAAAATATATATATGTTAATAAATATATTAGATAAGAGAAAAATAACAAAAAAATCATTCAAACTAACGATTTTACTAAGGATAACAATTATTTTGAAATATCATATGAATTAAGTAGTGTTTTTTTTTGTAAATATCATATGAATTGAGTGATGTTTAAAAATAACTGATTTTATTTGAATGGTGCTTTTATAAATATAAAAATTTAAGATAATTTTCTTATAAATTATTAAGATTTGAAATACTTATATGTAAAAATTTCAAACAATGATACAATCAAAGGGTAAGTAGTAAATCTATCTAACAAAAATTTCATCTCATTTCTTCACACGTATATACAAGAGAAGAAAGTCAAAAAGCAATACAAATAAGGATTTCTTTGACCAAAAAAAAATTAGAGATGATTCATTATTTATATACGCTTGATTTTCTTTTAGATTTGTTTTGTCTTGTTTCTTAAATTTGTTTTCTTAATTTAATTATAAAAATTGATTCTCGATTATATAAATCTTTATTAAATAATTATATAAAATTAAAAACTTTCTTAAAATCTAAATTCTTGATTTCCCTTTTCTAAATCCTTTATCCCCTATCTCTTCCCTTTATGATTCCTTTCTCTCTTTCCTTTGCGCCGAGCAGCAGCAGAGTGAATTAGTGAAATGCAATGAGTAGCAGCAGAGGAGGAAGGGGCGACAACAGGAACAGAGGATCGGAGAAGGGTGTTCTGTGGAGGCTTCCAACGCTGAAGCACAATGATCTGGGGCGGCTCGGTCCCGCTTTCGGCATCGGCGCCGGTTGCGGCCTCGGCGTCGGCGTCGGCCTTATCGGTGGTATGAATATTTCTCTTCTAACTGCGTTTCAGATTTCGTGTTGGAAGAGTGTTTGGATGGGTAATTTTTGGTCAGGGTGTTTCGATGGCCAATTACTCATGGTGAAAATGAATGGTAACACTATTGATATCATGCAGTTCAGTTATGCACCTAAAGATAATTGATACTTAAATGATAGGGTGTCGGGCAGATTAGTCGGAATTGAAACGTTAACTTATCCAGTGTCGTTGATTTCCTGGTCGGAGTTGGAGGTGGGGAAGGAAATTATAGACGACTTTATCCTATGAATTGGGTGATTGGTTTTGTTGATAATTGAACCCATTTGGGATGAGCCATCATATCTTTTGGGACCATGGTGTAGGTTTTTTTTTCTTCATGAAAATAGGTTGAGAGTACTTTACTCACATTTGAATTTGGAAACTAAAAAACAATTACATATATAATCCATGGCTACTCTACGCATTGTTAATTGATTTTGAATTTAGCTCTTGAGGTTTAATAAATTAGGGTTAAAATTGTGAATTGAATGTTAGATGGAAGTGTGACTACATGGAGCTTGTCATCTTAAAAATGTTGTTACTTGGAACTGTAAGTTTCGGAAATGGGATTCGTTGAGATGAGATGAGATGGGCAGTGTCTTGAGTGATGACGATCAAGATAATTCGAATCGAGATTTTATTAAGGATCGATTTTTGGTTGGTAGAATCAGATCGTAGGATTAGATCTAGGATCGTAAGGTTCTATGCGTGTTGTTAATATGTTAACTCCAATATTTTTACATGGTTTTTATTTAGTTTAATACTACATTTTTAGATTGAGCATGTAGTTTGAATATTATTTATAGAAATTTCATTACACAAGTAGATTTCTTTGCATTCATGTAACAATGTTGTAATAAAAGGTATATACATGAAATTAAATACAAATTATTTCAAATGTTTGTAGAGCAAAATGAACAATATTATGATCTCTTTAAACTTCATCTTGCTCGAATCCATATCGCAAGTAACTAACTACTTTTTGAATTCAAGCCATGGTCATAACAATATTGTTATGATTACTAACAGCCTTGTTAACTTTGGTATCATATTGTGCTATATTATATTATATTATGTTAACTTCTAGGTAATTTACACAACCATAAAAAATGGTAATGAAACGTCTGAGTATGACAAAACAAGGACATTGATTTTTCTTCATCATCATCACCTCCACAAAAATTTAAAATCCAAATATTTAGTGGAAAAAAGATTCTATAATTTATAAAATAACCTGAAAACAAGATATAGCCTCCATAGAATCGCCATACTACCATATGCTTGTAGTGAGTGGCCAAATTTTAGGTTGCTATATTTCAACGGTTTTACCGAATATAATTCTGAATTCAAAATTATATCAAAATTAAGATTATGCGGTGTCAAAATAACTAATGCAGATATGCTCGAAAACATATATCACCTTCCATGTATTGATCATGGCCTTACAATCATAATATCATGTAAAGAGATTTACGAATTTTTGCGACCTAATAACCTTTCTACTTGTTGAAAAACATACAGAGTTCATTCCAGTGGATTCATCCCTATGTTTGAAACAATTGTAATAGACCTTGAAGGAAATGTTAACTTTTATCATGGGCACAGACGAAGACGAGGTCAAGGCCGAGGCCGTGGTTTTGGCCTTAGTCGTCATCAAGGATGAGGACGTGTGCAAGGTAACAATTATTATAACTATCTAGCACCTCGTAATAACTTCGGACCACATAAAGCAGGAGTTAAATAGAAAAATACATGGGTCAATTCTGAGATCCAAGATGAACAAAAGTGTTGTGAAGAAGCATGTTTTAGTTGCGGTGGTAAAGATTATTGGGAATTCGTGATGATTTAAGATGTCAAGTGATACACAACCACGTAACCAATATTCAATTAAATTACAAGGGTCATTGTATGGATTAGAACAATCCGACCAAATATGGTACAATCATCTTATAGAGTATCTGTCCTTGTGTTTTTAACAAAGAAATATATCTCTTTGTGTTTTTAGTAAGAAATTAAATTAGATGTATAAAGATAAACTTACAGTGTTGTATGAAGATGATGTACTGCATTATGCAGCTTAAAAAAGGGTGCATCAAATTAGATAGTACAAAGTATATTTGTCCCAAAATTTTCTTTGCACATGATCTTCAAGCTAATGAAGTTAGAAGTATTTAGCTAATTCACTCCAATGAGAACTTGTCGGGTTTATTCACAAAGGTACTTTCTAAAGCACTTTATGAACAACCCAGCCATGGAATAGGAATTCGACGACTGAAAGATTCTCTGGCTAAAGACCAATG